>JAWWEQ010051349.1:0-10287 GCA_035583055.1 Torymus tubicola | reverse complement strand
CGGTTAGCCCCACCGCTGCGCTGCTGATGAGACGCTGGAGTGGGGATAGGTGACTGAATTTTTGGTCTGAAAATTTGTCCGATGTAGAGCCCAAGTAGCGACATGTTCACGAATTCACCCTACAATAAGACGTTATCACTTCAAAAATTCTCCAGAACGTAGGCTTGCACCCATAATCCTCAGATTACGGTGCAGCAGTGATATAGAGTCCACGATGATTCCCCCAACCGAAAAAGAACCACCAATGAGCAAACGGATGCATTTACGTTGCCCAGCAATCGCATGCGTCGCCAGGGAGATGTTGACTTTTCAAAGTTAACTTCACGGGGCAAGCTGTTGCGCCTTGAGTTATTGCTTACGTAACTACGTAAGTAATAACTTAATACTTATATTAAATTAAATTCTTAGGTAAATACTTAAGTAAATACTTAATTAGCTACTTTGAACTTATATTTAAGAAAATACTTAAGTAATTTCTTAAGTAACAACTTAGTACTTTTATTTGAGTAAATACTTAAGTAATTACTTAAATAATTACTTAAGTAATTTCTTAAATAATTATTTAAGTAATTTCTTAAGTAACAACTTCTTAAATAACTACTTATATTTGAGTAAATATTTAAGTAATTACTTAAATAATTACTTAAGTAATTTCTTTAGTAACAACTTAGTACTTATATTTGACTAAATACTTAAGCAATTACTTAAATAATTACTTAAGTAATTTCTTAAGTAACAACTTAGTACTTACATTTGAGTAAATACTTAAGTAATTTCTTAAGTATTGTCTTAGTACTTATATTTGAGTAAACACTTAAGTAATTTCTTAAGTAACAACTTTGTACTCATATTTGAGTAAATACTTAAGTAATTGCTTAAATTACTTTTGTTTGCTAATAAAAAATCCAATGAATTTTTTGTGCAAAAGACTTCTATTTTCTCCGGATAGATTATTGCTCAAGAGCAAATCGTCGGCTACGCGGAAGAAGAATGTATCTTGGCACGAAGATGAATCTCGAGACGAAGGTGAATCTTCTTCCGCTCTGTAATGGCTACAAAACGCAGACACTCGATGTACGGTGGCTGCCCAGAGAGACAAACATACTTCTCCCTATCTATAAAGTAATTACTTATTACTTAAGCTGCAACTTAATAATTTTTAAACCGCAAATACCCTGAAAATGTGAGTTCCACATAGAAGGTGTGGAGCACGCAGACAGGTGAAGTAAACTAGGTTGTAAATTGGAAATTATTAAATCACAAATAGCCTGGGGTTGCGAGTTCCACGTAGAAAGTGTGCGAGATGCTGATGGGCCAAATAAACTAAGTTGCAAATAAAAATAATTAAGCCTCGAAATAGACTAGATCTGCGATAAAAACAGTAAACTTCTAGTTAAAAAATTTAGACTCCAAATAGCCGGTGGATGCAGGATCCTCATAGATAATGTGAGGAACGCAGGCAGGTCGGATAAACTAAGCTGCGAATTAAAAATTATTAAGTCTCAAAGCCTGGGGATGCAAGTTCCGCGAAGAAGGTGTAGTGCACGTTGACATAATAAACACACTAAAATGCTAGTTCAAAATTTGAAACCCCAAATTGCATGAGGATGCGAGATCCAAGTAGAAAGTGCACAGCATGCGGACATGATAACAGTAGTATTTAAGCTGCTTATTAAAAAATTTAAAACTCGTAATAGCTTGAGGATACGAGTTCCACGTAGAAGGTGTGCAGATGCAGACGGGTCAAATCAACTACGTAGCGAACTAAAAATTAATAAGTTCCTCAATAGCCTCGGGATGCACGTTTTACGTAGTAGATGTGAGACAAATTAACTAGGTTGCAAATTAATGATTATTAAGCCCTAAAATAGCCAAGGAATGCACAATTTACGTAGTAGATGTATGGCACGCAGACATGATAAAAACCGTAAACCTCTATTTAAGAAAATCTCAAAACCCAATTAGCATGAGAATGTGGGTTCCAAGTAGAAGGTGCAAAGCATGCGGACATGATTACAACAGTAAGCTGCTAATTAAAGATTTTCAAACTCGTATCAGCTTGAGGGTAGGAGTTCCACGGAGGAGGTGTAGGGTACGCAGGCATGCCAAATAATCTAGGTTGCAAATTCAAGATTATTAAGCCCCAAAATAACCTGGGAATGCACGTTTTACGTAGTAGATGTTGGGCACGCAGACATGATAAAAACAGTAAACCGCTAATTAAAAAATTCTCAATCCCCAAATAGCCTGGGAAGCGAGTTCCACGTAGTAGGTGTGGGGCACGCAGAGAGAATAAAAACAGTTAACTGCTATTTCAAAATTCTCAAAACCCAATTAGCATTAGAATGCGAGTTCCAATTAGAAGGTGCAATGCATGCGAACATGATAACAACAGTAAACTGCTATTTGAAAAGTTTGAAACCCCAAATAGCCTGAGAATGGGAGTTCCACGTAGAAGGTGTGCAGAAGCAGACGGGTCAAATAAACTACGTTGCAAACTAAAAATTATTAAGCCCCTAAATAGCCTCGGAATGCACGTTTTACGTACACTATCAGAAAACTTCCATATATATAGATATACAATGTGTACATTTGGAAACTCAAAATGTAAACACAGCATATCTATATATATATATATATGGAAGTTTTCTAACAGTGTAGTAGATGTTGGGCACAAAGACATGATAAAACCAGTAAACCGCTATTTAAAAAATTCTCAAACTCCAAATAGCCTGGGAATGCGAGTTCCAAGTAGAAGGTGTGAACCCGGAAGACGAGCCAATGGAACTAAGTTCATGATTACAAATAATTAAACCCTAAATACTCTGGAGATACGAGTTCCTCATAGAAGAAGTGGGCATGTAGACAGGTTAAATGGACTAGGTTGTAAATTGAATATAATTCAATCCCAAATAACCTGGGTGGTTGGAAGTTCCACGTAGAAGGTGTGGGGCACGCAGACATGCCAAATAAACTAGGTTGCAAATTGAAAATTATTAAGCCCAAAATAGCCTGGGAATGCACGTTTTACGTAGCACATGTGGGGCACATAGATATGATAAAAACCCCAAATTTTTCAATTAGCAGTTTACTGTTGTTATCACGTCGGGATGCTTCAATCCTTCTACTTGGAACTCGCATCCTCTGGCTATTTAGGGGCTTAGTAACTTTTCATTTGCCACTTATAAGGAGATGGGGTCAGTTTCGGTAAACGGATTGTAGCGGTCACTTGAGAGTCTATTTCTCGTAACTAAAGATGAAGCCCAATGCTGATAATGTCGTCAAATGGGCCCTTTTCCTTGAGATATGGGTAATTTAATATCAAATATCCTCTACTTCGTTAAAAAATGATGTCTCTTCTATTGCGTGTCACATTGCAAATATTTATGATAAGAAAACGAGCAAAAGAGGTTATAGAAGTAGACCGTGAGATGTGATACTCAATAGAAGAGACATGATTTTTTAACAAAATAGAGGATATTTGAGATTAAATTGCCCATATCTTTAGAAAAATGGCCCATTTCACGAAATTATCAGCATTGGGCTTCATTTTTAGTGACCAGAAATAGACTCTTAAGTGACCGCTAAAATCCGCTTCCTGCAACTGAAACCCTCTACTTGTTAGTTTATTTAGCCCCTCTTCATGCCCCACACCTTCTACGTGGTACTCGTATCTCCACGGTATTTGGAGTTTAATGGCCTACTTTCGGGCTTAGTAATTTTTAGTTTGCAACCTAATTTATTTGACTCGTCTGCATCACACATAGCTTCTACGTCGAACTCGTACCTTCAGGCTATTTGGGATTTAATAGTTTACAATGTACAACTCAGTTCATCCGACCCGACTGCGTGCCTCGCATCAGCTACGCGGACCCTGCATCCTCAGGCTATTTGGGGTTTGAGAATTTTATAAATAGCGGTTTACTGTTTTTATCGTGTCTGCGTACTCCACATCTACTACGTAAAGCGTGCATTCCTAGACCACTTTGCGGCTTAATAATTTTTATGATCAACCTCAGTTTATTTGGCATGACTGCGTGCCACGCACCATCTACGCGGACCCTGCATCTTCAGGCTCTTTGGAGTTTCAAATTACTTAACTAGCAATTTACTGTGTTTATTATGTCAATGTGTACCACACCTTCTACGCGGAACTTGCATCCTCAGGCTATAAGGGATTTTAAATTTTTTAAATAGCAGTTAACTGTTTTTATCATGTCTGCGTGCCCTATACCTACTATGTGGAACTCGCATCCCCGGGCTATTCGGGGTTTGAGAATGTTTTAAATAGCGGTTTACTGTTTTTATCATGTCTGCATGCCCAACATCTACTACGTAAAACGTGCATTCCGAGGCTATTTAGGGGCTTAGTAATTTTTAGTTTGCAACATAGTTTACTTGACCCGTCTGATTCTGCATTCCTTCTACGTGGAACTTGCATCCTCAAGCTATTTAGAGTTTTAAACTTTTCAATTAGCAGTTTACTGTTTTTATCATGTCTTCGTGTCTCGCATCTACTACGTAAAACGTGCATTCCGGGGCTATTTAGGGGCTTAGTAATTTTTAGTTTGCAACTTAGTTTATTTGACCTGTCTGCATCTCTACACCTTCTATGTGGAACTCGTATCTTCATGCTATTTGAGATTTAACAGTTTACAACACTGAGATAAAAAACAGTTAAAACTACTGGAATCTCCGGTCACAGTAACTTTAATTGTCAATTAAATAGGACTCAAGAATCACTGGTCTGCCGCCAGAGGACGTGATAGCTGGATTCTCCAGTAAAAACTGCTTTAGCGCTCAAACAGCGAGACCTAAGCAGCTACTGCTTGGCTCATCCGGTTGTATCAACTAAACAATCCAGCTATCGCATGCGGAGAAAGGTTTTAATTAATTTGACGGTTAGACGTATATATCATCGTTTTACAATTAAATATCTGGCTTTAGCTTTTTCAAACACTTAATATAAATTAAAAGTAAACTATAAGATTATAAATTTCTAAATGTATGAAGAGCTACTAATAAATCCTTTTTTTTTTTCTTATTTCAAATGTGTTTGTTCACATTTATAAAATTATCACTTTCATTCGCCGATTTTCATAAAAAATAAGTATACAAGTATAAATTAATACTGTTAATAAAAGGACCAGAACCAGTTTTATAGGTTATTAATACTATTACTTTCAAAACGTTCAATGAACATTTCTAATTTCCATGATGTTAGTAGGCCTTTGAGCAAGTGGTCCATAATTATATTAATTAATACTCATTGAACATGCTAATTATTATAACAAAAATAATAAACTTCTTTAGTCAATCGGTTCTCGTTTGAGCTATGAAATAGGTACACTAATATTTCATTTATGTTTTAACGGTTCTGTGGCCAGTCGGTAACACTTAAGGGGTAAAGTAGATTCCTCTAGAATCTCCAGTAATCCACGCTTGAGAGTCAGGCAGCTACTGCTTGGCTCCACCAAAGCGTGCCCTTACTGGCGCATTAAAGCAATTTTGGCTGTTATTATGTTTATTGTGTCTGCGTGCTCCACATCTACTACGTAACACGTTCATTCCCAGGATAATATTTTGGGGCTTAATAATCTTTAATTTGCAACCTAGTTTATTTGGCATGTCTGCGTGCCCTACACCTCCTATTTGGAACTCGTATCCTCAGGCTATTCTTAATTTTATATTTTTTAATCAGCAGCTTACTGTTGTTATCATGTCCGCATGCTCTGCACTTTCTGCTGGAACTTGTATCCTCAGGCTATTCAAGGTTTTAAGGTTTTCAATTAACAGTTTACTGCTTTTATCATCTACCCGTGGCTCACACCTTCTACGTGGAACTCTCATGATCATGCTAATTGGGTTTTCAAAATTTCTTAAATAGCGGTTTACTATTTTCATCATGTCTGATGTCTGCCTGCCCCACATGTACTGCGTAAATCGTACATTCCCAGGCTATTTTGGGGCTTAATAATTTTTAGTTTTCAGCCTCAGTTTATTTGGCATGTCTGGGTGCCTCGCATCATCTACGCTGACCGCGCATCTTTAGACAATTTTGGGTTTTAAATTTTTTAACTAGCAATTTACTGTGTTTATTATGTCAACGTGCACCACACCTTCCACGCGGAACTTAATCCCCAGACTATTTAGGGTTTGAGAATTTCTGAAATAGCGCTATACTGTTTTTATCGTGTCTGTGGGATCCACATCTACTACGTAAAATGTACATTCCCAGGCTATTTTGTGACTGAATAATTTTCAATTCGCAACTTAGTTCATCCGACCCGTCTGCGTTCCTCGCATTATGTATGAGGACGCTGCATCCACCGGCTATTTGGAGTCTAAATTTTTTAACTAGCAGTTTACTGTTTTTATCGCAGATCTAGTCTATTTTGAGGCCTAATTATTTTTTATTTACAACTTAGTTTATTTGGCCCGTCAGCATCTCGCACACTTTCTACGTCGAACTCGCAACCCCAGGCTATTTGGAATTTAATAATTTTCAATTCACAACCTTGTTTACTTAACCTGTCTGCGTGCTCCACACCTATGTGGAACTCACAAACTCAGTGTATTTGCGGTTTAACAATTATTAAGTTGCAGCTTAAGTAATACGTAATTACTACGAAGGGAACTCTAGGACATCCAGTATTGAACTTATTACTTAAGTGATTACTTAAGCCTTACTTAAGCAATAACTTAATAAATAAGGGTGGCGCAACCATTCGCACCGCGAGGAGAGCTCTGGTGGTATATAACGTTTTGAGAAATAGTAAGACGATTTCCAGAGACGTGCACTGTAACTTAACTCCTAGAGTCTGAGAATTTTGTACCTTATTAGACATACAAAATAATACGGCAAGTTTTTATCGATAGGGACAAGTGTGTTGGTCTCTCTGGGCACCTACCGTACATCGAGTATCTCCGTTTTGTAGCCATTATGAGCGGAAGAAGATTCACCTTCGTGTCAAGATACGGCGTTCTTCATCTTCGCGCCAAGATACATTCTTCTTCCGCGTAGCCGACGATTTGCTCTTAATAAAAAATTCGTTGGATTTTTTATTAACAAAAAAAAGTAATTTAAGTAATTACTTACTAGGCGCAACTGTTTGCCCCGTAAAGTTAACTTCGAAAAGTCAACATTCCCCTGGCGACGCATGCGATTGCTGGGCAACGTAAATGCATCCGTTTGCTCATTGGCGGTTCTTTTTTCGGTTGGGGGAATCTTCGAGGATTGATCATATACCGCTCTGCCACTGAGACGTCTGACATCTCACTATGAAATTATGCATTTAAGCAGTGACACAGTTCGCATTTAACTAAAAAAATTTATAAATAAATTATTTACCAAGATTTAATGAATTTAATATGTTATTAAATTATTATTAAATTATTTAAACGTATTTAAGTGAAAGAAAATTTTTTGCAGGTTGGGCGCAAACTCACGACCCTTAGATTACCAAGAAGCAGTCTTACCCATCTGCCACTGAGGCACCTGTCAGTCTATGCTATAATGATGTATTTAAGTAGCGGCGCATCGTACATTTAGCTAACATTAAAGAAAATTAAATGTGCTCATGCATTTTTATTGATAGTTGGATTACCGGCTTCACGTTTCATATTCGCAATAAGAATATAAAAATATTTTGTAAAATACGCACATAGGTGTATGCAATTTATGTTTTCGTCCAGGTAATAAGTCTAACATTTTTTAAAAAAGTCGGACGATAAACTTTTAAGACGAGTTCGTTCGTATGACTCTTGAGTTAAAAGAAACGCACTCGCATTTTGCAACGAGTTAATAAGTCTGGCTTATGTCAGACTTGCTCGTTTTCAAAAAATCAAAAAAAAATTTTCTTATAGGTAATAGGTCTGACTTTTTAAAATCTGACTATAATTTTTTTTTTAAGACTAGTTCATTTGTAAACTATTAAGTTTATGGAACTCGCATTTTTATCTCTCTTTCTCTAGTGTTCGCTCGCTCTTCCTGCCACGTACGTACCTACATTCAGACGCACATGTGGTCGCGTGCATGTTTGCTTACATCTGCCGTAAAAAAACAAGCGTTCGCGCGCTCGCTTGAATATAGGCGAAATTTATGAATTTTTGTTATACTATTTTAAACATGGTAGATTTTCAAAGCTATTCTGTATAGATTAATCTAATGAGTCGTTTCATTCTCCGTAACTTAATTCTTACAACTATAAAATAAATGAAAACATATGGATGTATTAAAAAAAAAAAAGAAAAAATTTTATTGACGTAACTTTAAATGTACATTGAACGAAATGATTCCATTGTTTCTTCCAATCGTTGCTCAAGTATCCACTTTTTTATAGCTATTGCGTTTCGTAGAGCGCACACTCGAAAATCACAACCAATGTGATTTTCAGGGGCATCAACTTACCTTCTGGCGAGGTCTGGATTCCTCCAGTACTATATAGATCCAGAGAAAATAAGGTCACTAGAGGGACAAAAATAGCATTGTCAAAACACAGATACTATGCGAAGTCTTTAACCTTTATTAACACATGGAGAGAAATATTAGAGTAGAAATTACCAAGGTGCCTTGGTAGAATATGAACAGACTTTCAAAACACGTAATATTTCCAGGTTTCTAATACAATTTATAAGTTCCCCAGGAAAAACTACCATAACCACTTTAAAAAAATACCAAATTATCTGAGAAAAAATTACCAGGTACACTGGTAAAAATGACTAAATCTGAATTTTTACCAGTGTACCTAGTAATTTTTACTAAGAAAAATGTTAAATTTTACTAGGTAACCGATAAATTTTGTTAACTAACTTGGTATTTGTGTACTCGCACATGCGCATTGCGCATTATTGTGTTTTAGAAGATTGATACTAGAGGCGTACGCGACGTTAAAATGAAAACAATACACATATTTCCAGTAACTAATAACGGCGATTCAAATGACTGTTGTTAAGTTCTCCCGTGGCACAGTCGGTATAGGACGTCGGACTCTCAACACAAAGATCGTCGGATCGAATCCCGCTTAAGCCATAAAAATTTTTTTTCAGTTTAATGTTTTTTCATCCTTGACTCTGTTTCTATTTCTATATTCAAAATAATATATCCATTAATAATAAACAAAACAAAAAAAAGAAAGAAAAAAAATTTTTTAAATTAAAATTAGCGAAAAAATAAATTTATAAGGCACTATGGTAAAAAGTTTAAAGTTGGCAGTCTGTCCACCATTACAATTGAAACTGGTAATTTTGTCTAGAATATTTGTAATTTTCACTACATAATTCTCTCCGTGCACACACACATATATATCGGTGATTTTATGTCAACCGGGAGGACAAAAATTTTCAATCTTCCGAAACTTCGAAAAATATTTTCAAAATAACAAAAAAAAACACTAAAAATTTTTGGCAAGAATTTTCAAATGATCAAAAGCTATCCTAACCTCAAATTTTTGGAATTTTGATTTTTTTCATTAAATGTCAATTTTTGTGATCTTTCAACTAAGGAATTTGAATTTTTTTGTATAGCACATTGTATGGGCAAAAGTAAAAAAATTATGGGTAGAAACAACATGAATTTACGTAAATGCATTGCCATAATTCTTGATATTGGAGTTGGCAGCATACCTTGTCAATTTGATATCTCTGGTACGTCAAGGTTTAGAATTTTTTGCGAAAGAAGAAAATTTTATTTTTATTATAACATTTTGAACCCATTTTTCAAAATTGTGGAAAGCCCAGACTGGAAAATGTTACACATGTTCAATGTTACACAATAAACCTATTTATAGTGATTTATTCTTTATTATTATAACATCATGACCTTAACTATTCTACTTTTACATAATTTTATGTTATTCACACTTTTTATTAGTTAAATTGATACTTTAGATAATGACTAAAAGAGAATTATACATTTATAAGTAGTATATGTTGAGAATATACATATTATATTGTACAGTGCTCAGGTTCCGTGCGAGGAGAACTTGAGCGTTCAAGTTCCGCTATGGGAACTCGAGACCGCCTTGAGTTTTTATGCGAAGAGAACCTGAAAGAGTTCAAGTTCCACTGCGCTATAGATAGCGCGCGACTCATACATACACACATATCGTCGCTCCCGAATAAAAAGGTGCCATCTCAGAATCCGACTAGAAAAGGAGTCATTTCAAAATCCGGCTAGAGAAGGTGCCATTTCAGAATCCGGCTAGAAAATGAGTCATTTCAAAATCCGGCTAGAGAAGGTGCCATTTCAGAATCTGGCTAGAAAAGGAGTCATCTCAGAATCCGGTT
>JAWWEQ010051348.1:0-10287 GCA_035583055.1 Torymus tubicola | reverse complement strand
CATAAAAAGCGTTTTAACAAGGACGAAACAATTCGCTATCACAATAGCAACAAATTTAATAATATTATTGCTCCAATATTCAATGTTACCATGAGAGCAACTACCGGACAGCTAATACATTCTAGTGGTTCTCTACCACGTTATAAAATTGCTAAAAAGCATACTGTTCTCGACTACGTTTACTGGGACGATCCAAACGAACTCGTAGAACGGCATCACTTACTAGTCGCTGAACAGCCTGCTGGGAACCCAAGACATTTTAATGAAATTCACTCTATAATTGAAGAGTTGCGAGAAGCAGGTTATATATATTAAGCTTGTGAGAATAAATGAATCATTCTTAAAATGAGCGTCAACGTGTTTGGACGTAACGTCAATAACCGTGTTGGTTTCAACATCACTACAGGGGGGCACTTTGACATAGAAAATAAAAAATTATACAATGTTGCGGAACCTCAACAACCAAACGATGTTGTTAATTTAGAAACATTAAAAAACAGTCTCTTCAAAACTCAGATCTAATCTAGATGATTTAGATGCAATTGTTGACACGCACAGAGATGAACTCGATGCTCATATATCCGAAATTAAAGCCGACATTTTGACTATAAAAAAGACTTTGGCAGGATTGGTTAAACATTAAGCATGGAGAGACTAGTCGAAGAACTACACAAACCTGCTAGAAGAAACTACGTACGTAGACATTTTGACGTACGTGGTTTGGACGAAACTTGGCAAGCAGATCTCGTCGAAATGATTCCATATGCACGAGATAACATGGGCTACAGATACTTACTCACTATAATTGATACTTTTTCTAAATATGCCTGGGCTATGCCCGTGAAGAGAAAAACGGGCAAAGATGTCTCAGAAGCTATGAAATCTGTTGGTTAAAGGCAGAGTGCCCAAAAATCTCCATACTGACAGAGGAAAAGAATTTTATAATGCAAACTTTTAAAAACTTATGAATGTAAATAAAATTAAATTGTATTCGACTTATAGCAATCTTAGAGCAGCGATGTGTGAACGTTTCAATCGCACATTAAAAAACGCAATGTGGAAAAAATTTAGTTTGAGAGGTACAAGTGGCTCGACAGTTTGCCTGATTTACTGACCGCTTACAACAATGGCAAACATCGTACTACCGGAGTCAAACCAAAGGATGTAACAATGACTACTAAAGATATACTGCGAAAATTTACCATGTTAAGTAAGAAAACTAATCCAAAATTCAAAGTTAGTGACAAAGTTCGCGTCAGCAAAACAAAAGCAGTATTCGAGAAAGGTTATACTCCCAATTGGTCCACTGAAATATTTACAATTACAAGAGTTCAAATACAAATCCAACAACGTACAATCGAAAAGACTATCAAGACCAACCAGTTTCCGGAGGCTTCTATGAACAGGAACTCTCAAAAGCAAAATTTCCAGATATATATCTAGTTGAAAAAGTAATAAAGAAAAAAGACAATAACATTTTTGTAAAATGGCTTGGATTCGATAGTTCACACAATAGTTGGATCGATAAAAAGGATATGTAATTTATAGTGTTTAAATTGAATAAAGAACAGTGTTTTTATTCATTATTTACTGGTTAATTATTTTAATTTGAACAATAAACAGTGTTTTATTTACAATATATAATACTTATTAAACGCAGTCTATATTTAACTCTTACAATATTTATTGAACATAGTCTTTAACGCAGTCTTTAACTCTCTCTTACAATACTTATTAAACGCAGTCTTTATCTATATTTACAAAATTATCACTTATTTCCTTTGAATTCTAGATTTGAACCACCATTGTATACAATGAATGCTTCATATTTGTTGGCCGCGTCCTGGAGATCATTGAATACTTTTTCATTTTGGATAAGAGCGTCTGATATTCTCTTGGGCATGAAAACATCAAAGTAAGCTCCCAACTCTGCTACAACCTTCTGGCCATATTTAGTTGTAACGGACTTCAGTTTTGTTACCATGTAGATTTCCGCTTTGGTGAGGTCAGTCACCTTCTTTGTGGGCAAAAATCCTCCACAAGCAATTTCATTTAGCTTGGTCCATCTGTAATTAGAAGTTGAAGGAGATAATTAGTTAAGAGTATACAAAGTTAATATTAAAAAAAAAGTAAAAAAAACTGATACTTACGTTTAAATGAAGCGTGGTCTCTTAGCTACTGGATCGTGTGACCAAGATGGATGTTGCGCAACTACGGGAAGCTGGCAGTCGGCTGCTGGAGGCGGCTGTTGGTTGCTGCTGCTTGGAAGCTGAACTGATGGACTGAGCTCCGACGCCTCGTTTTATACAAGCTGCTTTACCTCCACCACTTCAGCATTTGGCGGCTTGACCTCCCCCTCTTCGAACACTGCCGCAACCTCATTGGCTATTCCTTCCATGACACTCCAGTGGCCCCATGGAAGGGTGTCTGTCGAACGGGGTAGTAGATGGCGCTTGTCATCGCGTGCACTGAGGGCGATCTTCTTTTCCTTCTTAGAATGCTCCACGTGATGTCGCGAGCGGATGTTGCGCTGCTCTCAAGTGATGATGACATTTTCCTGTAGGCACCTGATGTAGTCGTCAAAGATGATAGTGGCTTTGACTACAGAATTTTTCACTCCGTTGGCCTTCTTGATTGGTTTTTGATTCTGTACTTTAACGCTGTACATCTTGCTCTGCAACCCAACAAATTCCGTCATGATCTCGCCGTTGCATTCATTTTTCATCAAACCTACTTTCTTTTTGTTAACTCTTGGAATGTTGAATGGGTTAATCTCCGGATAGTCTGATGTGTCGAACTCATGGATGTCTCGTCGCGTCACATCATACATGTCAACACCTGTAGCTTCATATATGAACCTATCTGTATCGGTATACAATAGCTTACTATGGTCTCCTACACGATCTCGCATGTAGTCATAAGGGAATCTGTACACAAGTGTTTTTGACAGATCCAGAATTGACAGACCAATGTAGATTGGCTTCCTTATGCAAATCTCCGTTCGTTGTAGTTGTATAGCTACGAGGTCTTCTTGAAAAATGCCAGAACTGTGGAAATTTGGCCGGGGGTTGAGCTGCTTCAGCTCCATAGCGGCCTTTCCATTTGTTGACTAGCTTCACGTCAACACGTTTCCTCTCGTTTTCCATTGTCTTGCCATAACAGCATTGCTGTTTGTGCTGAAAAGTTTGAAAAGCATCTTTTCAAACTCGTTCTTGGCTTCCTTACGTTTGACGCTGTTCAAGTCTATATATTGTTTTAGCCAAGGACTCTGCTTGAATTGTATGACTTGATGTACTTTAACGAGGACTAGCCCGTGACGCAAGGCCTGTTTGAGGTCTCGATAGTGAAGTACATAACGATGTTGTCGTAAAGCGTAGTCATCAATTTATGTTGTTTTGAAACAGGTGGCGCCATGTGTTCAGCACAGAATGGTAGATCTTTATGCGCATCATAGAGAGTTTCGGGATACTTCAAAGTCGCAGTCATCAGGAATATTGAAGAAGTTGGGTTCGTTGACATTCTCCACCCACTTGAAGTCACCGTAGGGTAAGGACTCAGTTATTGCCCATCCATATAAATTGTTTACGTCCAAATACCTTAAGTATTTCTCATCCTCGTCAACATTGTAGCCTTCCTTCATATATGGATTGTTCGCTTTGGCATAGCGATTGCAGCACTGACTAATTCCTCCCCGTATACCTCGCTCGATAAATAACAGCATGTTTACATCTGTGAGAAGCTCGAGTTTGATCTGTAAAACATAAACAATGAAATTAAGAATATTAAAATGTTAATTGAATTTATTTAAATTAAGAGCAAGTAATACCTGAGTGTTTTTGAGCCTCGCATCTCACGTAAAACCTGGTGTTGTATAGTAATGCGCAGGATCCAACTCGTAAGCTGCAAAACAGTTACTTCTAAAGTTTTCAAAAACTTCAACAAGCAGTATGACATCGGTCTTGAGGTACAAGTCGGAATATTGGCCAAGATCTTGAAGGTTAAAACTCTGCTAAACTTTCTGCGCATGCTCATAATCCTCATCGCTGATGTGAGCGTTGTATAAGCTGCTAAAGAACTTACCTTTCGATGGAAGATTTGGTTCTTTCAGCTTCTTAAATGACGAGATGTAGTTATATGGAAATACACCTTTTCGTTCTAAGAGTGCAATCTGTTCATCAGCGAATTGGTCTTGCTTAAACAGGCATTCCAAAGTGTTGAGTTTTTCCAAATATGAGGAAACTTATCCAGAGACGATACCGTAAATTTAAACGAGTCTATGAATTGTAAGTTTATATCAGCACCTTCCACAAACTTTGTAAAAGATATATACTTCTCCTTAGTTTCTGGAAGTAATGATATACGTCCTGCAAAAGAAGTGGCAAGTTCCTTGATAAATAGATGTGAGTCATAATCGCTTAGGTTATGAAAGACAACTGGTATCGTTCTCGAATCTTGAAATACAATGTTGCATTTGCTATGACCAGGACCTCTGTAACTGAAAAATGTATAATTTGATTAATATAATAATAATTTAAACAATAATAATTACAACAAATAATACTCACTTTCCCGTGAAGTGACGATGGTCACGAACTTTCTTGTCAACTGCAGTGAATGGTTTACTACAAATATGGCATACTCGAGCGTTGTTAAAGCCAATTTTTTCTTGAGCAGTCATATCATTCATCGGCGAGGATTTTGATATACTTCATTCAATTTTATTGCCAGAGCCTGGAGACTTGTGACAAACCATTTAGCGACAGATTGGTCACCTTCTTTTTCTTGTCTATAAAATTTGTATTCCGACAAAGCATCATCATAGCTACACTTCATGTAAAAACCTACGCTGAATGGTATGTGTTGCTGATAAGCTCGTTCACTGTCATCCACAGGCTTTAAAATACATTCAAAATCTGCATACACAACAAATGGTACTCGATTTTTGAAGGCAAAATTTTTAAACTTTAAAGTATTATCTTCTTTTGAAGGTAGCGTAATTTTATATTTATTCATTTTTTCACAATCAACTGTGTGAGCAGCTAATTTTTCAGCTGACATGAAGTAATGCAAACATCGATCGCAAATATATTTTTTTACTTTGTAAGAAGATAACTGGCTGTAGCGTAATCTCGATAAATCTTTTATGCAGACATACTGTTGCTTGTACTCTACGTTATCGTCATTGCATCTTTCTTCTTCTTCTTCTTTACTCTCGTCTACATAATGATTTTCTACGAGAAACAAGTTGACATGGTTGTCTTTCTTCTGCGTACTTAAATGACGAGGTAGAACGATGAAAGCTTTATCTCTCATTTGCAAAAAGTAGACGTTGACAGAAATATCGTTTTGTTTTTCAAATTTTGGGATCTGCAGGAAACTCTACTCCCTCAAAGTTCAGTTCATCTTCATATGCATTGTAAGATGACACTCGATTTGCATTCTTCCTAACAGAATGTAATGCTGATAGGATAGTCCACTTAAAACATTTATTGTCGTGGTTTTCTATGTTAATGCAAGCTTGTTTATTTTTGATAAATTTTGGTAAATTGACATATGAACTTCCTCTCATAGGATTGTACTTATATATATTTATCACTAAGTTGTATTGTATTGTATTGTATTGTATTTAATTTATTGTAAATGATGGTTTACAAATAAGCATATAAAGTAATACATTCAGTAAAAAATAATAATGTACGTGAACTAGAAAGTGATCTTGGAATATCAGAAACTATTGTTTGGAAAATTTTAACCGAGAATTTGCGAGTGACTTGCGTGTGTGTAAAATTCATCCCAAAATTTCTAATGGCAGAGCAGAAAAATCTTCGCTTTGAAATCGCTCAGGACAACTTGGAAATGGTTTCTAATGACGAACATGTACTCAAGAAGATTATTACTGGAGATGTAAGAACATCGTTCTTGCGCGAGAATAATTTGCTTCGGAGATGTTGAGACTGTCGCTACCACTATCCTACATTTGCCAGTCATACTCTCCTGGACGGGAATCTGGTGCAAATCTTCAACATCAGATTTCCTATCATTAGGCACTATTAACTAGAGAGTTATCGCTGTTATCGCCACTCGGGTGCTCATAGGTGGAATCATCCCCCATATGGCTTTCAACCGCTACACTGTAAGAAAACTTCCATATATATATATAGATATATAATGTGTACATTTGGAAACTCAAAATGTAAACACAGTATATCTATATATATGGAAGTTTTCTAACAGTGTAGACCGCGGTCGCACGACTATGACGCTGGCTGAATCAGATTTACTTTCCTCACTACGGTGCTACCTGTCGTACAAATATAATATATCCTCTATATAATATCTATATAAATGTAATTATAAATAGTAAAATAAAGGGTACAATTTTTTTTAATAGTGTTATTTTGTTTAGATACTAGAGAATCCGACTCGAAGGACCATGGAAAATTCGGGTAAAACCGGAATTGTCAATTTCATGGATTAATACAACTGCCATCTACATTATACATGTCGTAACTCTTTAAGAATGTTCCTAATATCCTTTCGCATACAACAGCTATATCAACAATAGCTTACTGTTGATTTCAGACGAAGCCAAATATTTCTTAACTAGCGAGATTATGTTTATCGCAACAGTCATTGTGTCTGTAATATTCCTGAGAGCAACATATCCTTTTGGTAAGTACATAGTCTTATAATATTTGTTACAACTAATAGGTACGCGTTGTTCTGGCTCTTAATTTTATTTCCAATTATAAAAAATTAATAATTACTTTTTTTGTTAACTTTGGGGTAAAACAGGATAGTTTATTTCCTATTTTTTTTTCAATATAATCATAAAATAAGTAATAATATGCACAAAATAATACATATTAAATATTTAACGTATTGTTAATACAACATATATATGAATTTTGTTGTTTTGTTTTTGATATAGAAATGCGCAAGTATATTAGAAAACCTGCTCGGCAAAGTTGGTCTAAAGGAGACATAGCTTCGGCTATTGCCGATGTTCTAAATAAAAAGTTGGAATTGAAAAAGGCGTGCAACCGATATAATGTGACCATAAAATCAACTGTAGTAAATAGAGTAAGAAGAGCTAATGAAAATAAGAAAAAAGATAACAAAACGAATGAGCAAGAAGATTATGACGACGCAAAATGCATTTTTTGCCAAAATTTATACTCAGAATCCACTGAAGACTGGGTATAGTACAGGATTTGCAGTCAGTGGGCTTATGAGTCGTGTAGTGATTTAGATATAGGAAAATTTATTTGTAATTATTGTAAATAAAAATTTAATGACAGAAAGGATTTTTGCTTTACTTTAAAAGTACTAAATATTATTATTTATTTAAAATTATTAATTAAATTATATGTAAAATCTATTTATTTTTGTAAAATAAAATGAAATGTTAACTTATAAAAAATATTGTTAATAAACCATTTTTTCATTAAACAATCGCCATAACGGCATCCGTTAGGCGTTATCGTGCGGAGAGATTGAGTGTAGAAAGACCGCAGGTTCTGAACATAAGTTCATCAAAAACTTATATAGAGCTTGTGTCAAAAGAATTTGAATTCGGCTTGTTGGCGGTTTGTAAACAGCCAGTGCGCGCAGCGAATGTGCAAACGACGAGATGTCGCTGAACCTGCCCTTTCTCTCACTCTAGTGTGTGTGTGTCGCACACCGAGTGCGACTATCTCTCACTACACTTACGGTACGTAGTGCGTGTAGTACGGCAAGTGCGCAATGTAGAAAATCATGTACGTGCGGTGTATAATACCTCACGTACATGGCGAATAATAGAATAGGCGTGACGTCAGTTGCCGGAACAGCTGACGTTAGAGATGATGTATTGGCGCATCGTTAATTAGGATTAACCAATATTGTATTTTATCCTTTTAACTTATTAAACCTAACCTATCTTTATTTATATTTAATTTGATGAGTTGTAATTTCGCATTCGTTGGATTAGAGAGAATAGTGCATCGTGGTGAACTGAGCAGCCGGTACACAAAACCAGTGACTAGAGGTGAATTCGAGTCACTGGTCAGAAATAAAAGCGCGAGATACCTTCTCGTGTGTTGCACGATAAGACACCAGATTAAGTTCGCAATTGCACGACGTTGTAGCGTCTGCGACTTAATCTGGCCACAGGGTCAAAGAACAGTGAACAGAAAAGCCCGGGTTCGAATCACCAAATTGCATGGATGAAAGCATTTGGTGAATAAAAACTACCCCGTGACATATAATTAAAATAAATTTCGACCACGCGAGTGTAAAATTGCCTTATACTTTCATAGAAATTTTTATGTTAACAATACTATTATTTTTATATTTTTTAAAAATTTTTCTTAGTGAGATTCACAACTTTTTAAGGGTAAAAGAATAATATACTATATGAAAAGTTTAAAATTTTTGAGTTAAAAAATCATGAAAATTGGGAATTTGGGAAAGAATTAAAAATTTGTAAATTTTGAAAAAATTGTAATTTTTGGATAGTTGCATATTTTTTCTAAAATTTTAGATTTGTGTTCCTGGGCTGATTTGAAATCATCAAATAAATTTTGAGATATTTTCAAATTTTAACATTTATAGTTGACATGAAATGGCCCATATATATGGGTCATTTAATGTTAACCAGGAGGGCAAAAAATTTTAAATTTGACTAAACCTGGTTGAATATGTTCAAAATAACCAAAAAAATACAGAAACAAATTTTTAGCGAGATTTCTGCAATTGTTCAAAAGTTATTCTAATCTCAAAATTTTGAAATTTTGAGTTTTTTAATGAAAAGACAATTTTCATGATTTTTTTTTACTAAAAAACTTGAATATTTTTGTATAGCACATTATATGGGAAAAGTTTATAAAGTTTATATATGGTGAAGAATCATTGTGAATTATTTGGAATGGATTGTCAAAACTTTTGAAAGTTGTCGTTGACATCAGACCTTTAAAGCAAAGTCTATTTCATTACTTATATAAATATAATGCACATTAAACATGTTAAATATTTAAAACCAAGTGTAAAAATTAGTTATGTAAAATTTCATTACCTAAATATATATCGTATACTCGTATTTTGGTAGAGACGACTGACAGTGAAGTTGTTGATAAGTACAATTTATTGATATTATTGGTCGCACTATCCATAAATTTTTGAGAAAAGTGGTGAAATAAACAACACTCAAATGTGTAATATTTTCGCCGACGTTTCGATCACTTCACTATGATCCTCATAAGAGCTAAAGTTTATTAAATAACTTAAGTAAAAATTTTTAAACAAAATACATACAAGAGATTTTTTAATCAACTAAACACTTACGTAATAAAGAATTCAACAAAAACTATTTTCAAGCGTTTAAAATACATTTGTATAGGCCGCATGACTTGTTGCCAGTCAAGTGGTCGAAATTGTAAGCTGTCATATATTATATAGTGGAAATTTGGAAAAGTATTAATGAGAGTTTCAAGCGTCGGTATCGCGTATATGTATATGAACAGAGTATAGTTTTGTGGAAAGGGGGAGAGACGAGTAGCAGAGTGCGTTGCTAGGCCGAGCGATGTTACTATGAGTTCCTTCGCACATCTTTTGGATAAAATTGAGAACTATTTTGGTGTAAGGAATTTTTCATTAAATATAAAAGATCTGTATTCACTTTTTAAGTTGATTGTGTCAGTCTGGACGTTCATACTGTTTTTTGTGCTGTGGTATGTCTTTTACTTAAATTACTTTCATTGTCTAGAATTTTCACCTTGTCAAAGTTTATTGAATCGTTATTGGTACTGATACTGTTGAAAATCACTGATTTGCTTCAAACTCACAGAGGTTGTAGAAAATATCTCACCATGAACCTCTGTCGATTTATATACCCCAATGCCTCACCAGAAAAGTTACAGCTATTTCAATTTTTTAAAATGTGCCCGATGTGCACATATAATGTGCTATAAAAAAAAGTTAGCGGCAAGCTGCGGCGGCGAGCGGGGAGAGGGGCCGGCTGCCGCGGCGAGCGGGGAGAGAGACAAGCTGCCGCGCTGCCTGCCGCCGCACTACTTCTCCTCTGCCGTGCTGCTCTCTTACAAAAATTGCAACAATGACTTTTTTTGCAAGGATCAATTAACATACCGCACCGCACGTATTTCACAATAATTAAACTTATCATTAATTATTAACTTTTAATAAAGAGATGTGATTTTAAAATGGATGAATTTAATAGCAAGAAATAATAAAATAATTTATCTAATCTTAATATTGTGAGAATGTAATCGCCCTCGAGCCTGCGCAATA
>JAWWEQ010051347.1:0-10287 GCA_035583055.1 Torymus tubicola | reverse complement strand
CACACACGCGCACTATTGGCCAACGCACTGGCCTCGCATCGGCGACGGTCGCCGGTCGCCCGCCGAAATACAATAAAATTTAAGATATAGGTAGGGTCGGGGGCAGAAAGGAAGTTGTCCGCTGACTGTGTTAACGTGAGGGCTCACCGTGACAATGACGCTTCGATAGGCAGCGAGGCTTCCTTCGATTTCCCGTTCGTCGTGAGGATCTTCGCTATTTACGTCCTGGCGTGCTGTCGGCTTTTTCGGGATCCGTTTTCTTCTCGTCTCTGCTCCCTTCACTCGCGTTAAAACTCTCTCTCAACAACTTGCGACAATTTATCCGCACTGGCAGCGAAAACGCGACGACTGATTCGTGTGCACGAGGTGGCAGTTTGTACGACAATGGCTGATTACTTGCAAAATTCGGCGTGCTTCCGTCTTCTTGTTCGTCGTGCTGTTCTCTTTCTCTGTCACTCCTGTGTGCTTGCATAGATGAGCTCCCCTCCTGTCGTGCTTCTTCACTTCTCCAGGTCCAAATTTGGGTTTCTTCTCCGCTTTAATCCAATTAGGTACGCCGATGACCTATCGCGCATCCTGATTGGCTCGCGCCGATCATGTCGATCGCGCACCTAATTTATGCTGCCACCTGTTGCGCGCGTAATTTTAAATGGCGTGCTATGATTTCGTCGTACTAATAGGTATACCGGTACGCTGTAATTTTGCCTGACGGGCATAATGGCGTGCTAAGGCGTGCTCGTTGTGTTACATTACGCGGCGTGGTATCTGATAGCTACGCTCACTTCGTTAGCATCATGGTCGTCCTATTTCTCTTATCATGTCGGCGCTCGCTATTATAATTCTCGCTTACACGCTCTCTCTCTCTCTCGTACCTAGTCTAATACGGGCGCACATGGGCAAGATGCAGGTTGCCGTCGTGCTCGCTTGCCCTCTCTCTCGCATAAGTTAGTTTAACTACCTTTCTCTCTCTCTCACACACATACAGGCGCTCTCTATAAATGCACGGATGCAACATGCAGGTTGCCGGCGTGCTCGCATACGTCTTTCTCTCTCGTTCGCATATGCTGCGCTAGTGCGCTATCTCTCTCACTTGCATAAGCAGAAGCAGCCGGCTGCTACCTGCGCGGCTCTCCCATTCGTACTCCAGCGCCGCTGCGCTGTCTCTCGCTCTCTCACTCACTCCAGCGCCGCTGCGCCGCATCTCTCTCTGTACATACTCCCGGTTCGGCCGCGCCATGTGCTCGCGCCGCACATTCTCTCTCTCTCCAGTTCGCGTCAGCCGTAGCCGGCCGTTCGTATACGGCTCTGGCCATTTCGCGTGTTCTCGCTCTGTCGCGTTCGCGTGTGTGTGTGTGCATAGTGCGTGTGGCCGCTGCCACTCGGCTCGGCTGGCGTCGTCGTCGCCGTGCTCCTCTCCAGTCAAGATGGCTGTCGTGTGTACATGGGCGCGCTCGTCTTCGGCGCATGGTCTATAAACATGTGCGTCGTTGGCGAGTAGCGCGGGCATGTGCCGCGATTTCTTCAGCCTTTCTGCTGTTCTCGGCTGCTGCATCGGCGTGCTGCCTGTCACCTTCGGCGTGGTGTATGTGTGTGTGTGTGTGTGTGTGCCGTCGGATCGTCTCGGCCGTTCGTGCAACAGAAAGAAGGAACGTCTACGTTAGCTATGTGTGAGTGCGCATGCACACATAGCTAAGGCGTCGGGGGAGAGACAGTGACCACGAGCTTCTGCACGGTTACTTATTTTATTTTATTTATTTTAATGTGGCGCTGGATCAGCGTCACAACTTTTACGGCAGAACGCACGGCACGGCACAGCACGGTATCGCAGAGCATACCACGGACCATTTATGGACACTCCCTTAGGGACCGTGACGTGCTGTGCGGTACCGTGCCGTGCTGCGCTGTGCCATAGTCATAATTAATATTTTAAAGCAATAACTTTAATTAAATATTGCTCTTCATAATATTATATTTATTTTATTTAATATTTTATTACTTTTAATGAAAAGCAATTTTCAATTAAAGTTATTGCTTTAAAATATTAATTATGACTAGGTTTCAACGCATGCTATATTTTGTTTTTTATTATGTGCAAGAACCAATAATTAACTTATTTTTTAAATATTAATAACATTGAAAAGTGATTTAATTAATATTTTATGATACGTTTTACTTTCTTAATTTGTCTAATTTAAATCAGAACTATAGAGAATTAACAGATGGACAATTCCAATTTTATGGCGGAACGCACGGCACGGCACGGCAGGGCACGGCACGGCACGGTACGGTACCGCACAGCACGCCACAGATCATTTGTAGACACTCCCTAACAGCCAATCTACATTACGTGCCATGTGCGCTGTGAGTGTGCCACGTGAGCGACCGAAAAAAAAATTGTTGTTCGACATCTAGTAAAATCAGCGTCAGAGGCTAAAGTGGAACAGACCTACTTGTTCTGGAATACAAAGGAGATATTATGTACAATAATTACATTGGACTCCAGAACAAGTATGTCTGTTCCACTTTAGCCTCTGACGCTGATTTTACTAGATGTCGAACAACAATTTTTTTTCGGTCGCTCACATGGCACACTCACAGCGCACATGGCACGCAATGTGGATTGGCCGTAAGTACAGAGATCATAATGCGTATGAGAAATTAAGAATAGGTATATGCTAGTATTGCGAGAATCAACCTTTACGGAGAAAAGGAAAGATATCACATCTTCCGGTATAGCATTCAGCAGACGTTGTCGATGTTGGACTGAATTTAACTAAGTACTAATTGCTTTTGTCAATATAATTCATTTTTCCTACTAAATTATAAAATTTCAAATATGGCTATTGGTGATCTAAAAACTGAGAAAGGACTTCAAGATTTAAATGCATACCTCGCAGAGCGTAGTTATATCGAAGGGTAAGCTTATTGAAACTTGCACGCACGTGTGTGTCTAGTTATGAAAGTACACTGATCCTATTTTCAAGGTTCATGTTATTTTAACTTTAGTTAACTAATTTTAATATTTTAAACATTTTTTAATAATCTTGAAAAGTTAAAAATATATTGTAAATTATTGGAATTATGAAAAATTTACAATTTTGAAAAATGTTATTGTATAATACAAATACCATTTATACAAAACTTAATAAAATAACTTATTAATGATGACTGTTATTATGTATAGTCACTATTTAGTTTATTAAATCTATCTTTAGAGAATTTCAAATTAGGTAGATGAAATTTTTGTTTCATTTATTTAATCCATATTAATTTAATGAAAAAATACTTAACACAACTCATTTACAAAAAGATGTCACCATACCTTGTCTGACAATACCACTTTCCCTTCTAGTTCAAAAATGCAAATATAGTAGTTTTGGCCCAGGTAAAGTATAAAATAGTATATGCTCCAGAGAGAAGAAGAATTGGTCAGCCTACAGCTCATATTTGACACCCTCATCTTTGGCTTGGGTGGACATTAAACTAGTTGTGGACTATCCATGTTCTTTCCTCCCGTGGTGCATAATATACTATACTAACATTAATGTTTACCTCTGAAAAAATAAAAACTAATATTATGTGTACAAGAAAAATATAGTACATTAATTCGGCGCATAAGCTTAAAAATACATATCTACAATGTTTCTTTTGTTTTTATATCTGATTGAAGAAATTATACTGTTGTACATAATTGTTGGTGTACATTAGTTGTACAACAATCAAAGCCAGCAAATAAATTTAGATAATTATTCTTGTAACTTCAAAGTTATAGATTTTAAAATCTTGTGGTATTTAAAATTAAAAATTAGTATGGATCTGAATTTTACAATATTAGAGAGCAATAAAAACACTTTTTTAACAACTTTAATTGGTTTAGAATAATTCTTTTGTTGCATTTTATCAATGTAAACTTGAGACCCATAAAACAGCAAATATAGTTTTTCATAGTTATATTTACTCATACTTGCTATGGCTAACACTTTTCTTACAGTATTTTATAAAAATATTTTTTTTCTTATACTTATACCGTTTTTAATATTAACATCTGTAATAAAATATAAATGATTTACATAAAATATTGAACTAATAAAATAAACAGATTTAGGTGCAAAAATTATATGGATTGTAAGAATTCTATCTTTATATCTGCTATTATTGAACTTTTATAATTAGGATATAAGTAACTATTTAAAAGGTTTAAGAACTGAAAAAGATTTTTTTTTATTTTTATTATTTTTGTATCTAAATTTAAATGTTTTGACAGTTGTATTTAATTTTTTAATCTAATGATTTTTCTGATCATTTTAAATTTTATTTATTCATTTCTAGATTAATACATTATAATATATTACATAAGCAACCTTGGAAAGAAAAATAAAATTTTCTGCTCTAAACCCTTTGTTATTCGCGTTATATATATACACACGTTTAGATATTTTATAAATTTCTGTATTGAATATGTGTAGAATAATATATTATATGATATATAATTTTATAAATTTCTGTATTGAATATGTGTAGAATAATGTATATATAATATTATATATATATATATAGAGGATATAGTTACTTCAAGCATAAGTCATTGCTATCTGTTCATGGCCTGGCTTAAATACTAACTTATAAACTAACTTAAAACTAAGTTTAAAATTAAATATGTTTTACACAGTGACAACAGTAAAACGGCACAATCATGTAGAATATATTAGTAATTATCCATTTCTTTAATTTCTTTTTATTATAGTTCTTCAAAATATCAAGTGTTTTCAAAATTTTTTTAACAGTAGGTAAACAGTTAAAAATTTGTATGGTTCTAATGTGGTTACTTTTCTTACTTACTGCTTTCTAAAATTTTGGTGTTAGCTTATTGCTAGTAATACTTTTAGATGACAAGTATAACTTCCTAAGTTCATAATAATGATAAGTGAAACTTTTATAAACGAAAATTTGCTTTAGATTTAAAATGATCATTTATCTTGTCCAAAACAATATTTATTTACAATTTTTAGAATTTTATGCTGTGTCTTTTGCTGTAAATCAAGTTTGTTTCTATATGCACCAGCCCATGCAATATTTCCATAATATTTAGTTTTTAGATTTAGTTTTAATATATACATACTATCAATGTAGGTACCATCTTGACCATTTTCATTGGATCTAGTTGTATGTATAAATCCATGATAGACATCCTTTTCAAGCATATTATTTAAGAGCACAACCCACTTCAAATGCTCAAAAAAAAAGCGTATTTTTGCGAATTTTTTCTAAGAATAATATGAAATATATTGATGTAAAAGTTGATAGGTTTAATAAATAAAGTCTAAAAGTACAAGAAAAAAATTTTTTCATTATTTTTTTTTCAGTTTTTATGTACAAAAACTGTAGCTGAAAATATGGTCATGATTTTGAAATGGATGGACGGAAGGAACGGCTCATCTGAAATAAAAAAATTAAAGTATTTTAGTTTCAGTATGACAGTAGCTACAAGATGAACTACGGATGTTGATTTTTATCAATAAATAACAAATGGCAGTCACAAGAACAAAAAAAAGTTAAAAAAACGCCTTTTTTGCGGATTTTAGTTAAAAAAAATAAGTAAAACTGAAAATGGAAGCGAATTCGTTGACGATGAGTTTGATGCCTAATACACGGAAAAAATATTCCTCTTAAAAATTACTATAATCTTAAGTAATCATGGGACAAACTCACCCTTTCACGAAATTTAGTAGATTTCTATTAATTATTAAGATAATTCTATTAAAAAATAATACAAATTCTTTCAAAATTTTGTATTTTGGCTATCAAAATTTACTAGAAAATATGATAAAAAATTTGATGTATGTAACTTTAATAGAATAGAAAACAATTTTTAGTAGAGGTTATACTTAAAGTTTAATGATCTGTATAGTAATTTGGTGCGCCGCTGGTAAAGCATAATACAAGCAGTCGAGATTAATTTTCCATTTCGAAATCAGAAAAGTTTTCGCGCTTAACGCTTCAAATTATTAAAAAATTTCTATAATTAAATATTTTAATTTATAACATAAATTATTAAAATTACATAATCAATTAAACCGAAAACTAAGAGCGCTTAACGCTATTACATGAATTAATTACGTTTATAATTATATATGGTTATACGTATATAATGGTCAATAAGACAATCCTGATGAGTTTTTATGACAAGTAACTTTTTTCATAGTACACATATAATGGCCAATAACAGAATACTGATGAATTATGACTCAAGTAACTTCTTCTTCTTACCTTTTTATTGGCGCTGGTGTGGCTGCTGCTACGCTGCCTGTATCTTACGGGCCATCAACTTTCGTTGCGCATGCGCGCGAAGTGGCGGCGATTTTGAGATGCTATTTATCTGAAAGCAGAAATACGAGGGCGCCGCAGCTCACCCCCTTTGCAGGGGATGAGCGGCCGCGTCCCCGGCCCCTGTCTACCCCGGTTTCCCTTGGAGGAAGGCCGGGGTGAGGTGCGCCGGAGATTGGGAGGGAGCACAAGGTATAGGTTTGAGGTAAGAGTGGGGCTGGAGGTAGAGCAAGAAAGCATAGTTTTAAAGGCGAATTTCGCAACTTTTTAAAAAGCCGCATAGAAGAGAAATAATGTGTAATTTTGGAGCATGCAAGAACTGTGAAATGATATAAGGGGGGAAAATTTTTCGTTTGATTAAGGAGCGAGTGAGAGTGATGCGTTGGTTGTCATAGCGGGGACAGGACCAGAACACGTGGTTAAGGTCTTCTATGTCCCCACACTGACATTCTGGAGAGTCAGAGAGGTTTTTGCGGAAGAGGCTGAAAGCTAAGTTGTAGTGGTTGCTACGCATATGGCTGAGGGAGGTGATGTGGTCTCTTGGAAAATTATAGGAGTGGAACCAAGGTTTAGCAGAGGAGGAAAAGCAATTATCTAAATAGAATTGGCCTTTAGAGCATTCTGGGTTGGAGATGGAGCTAGTGAGTTTATCTTTTACGTATACGGAAATTTGTTGGTGAAAGTCGGAGTGTGGTAGGGAATAATCGATTCTCAAGTAACTTAAGGGGTTATATCACAGTAGCGACCAAAAAAAGTAGGCATTTTTAGTACACTGACGCTACTCAGCTATTCTATATAGTAAATACTGACATCTATAGTCATCCAGGTAGAACCCTAATATTCTCGACAATTGGGCCAGCGGTCCCTTTTCTATCGATTACCGTTATACCTGCTCCGCGCGCAATGCTCCGAAAAGCGCTCGAAGCATACCTGAGAGGCGTCGCGGTAGAGTCAAGAATTATGGCATTTAGAAATTTTTAACGACCTCCAACTTTTAGTATGTCATTTTTAAGGTCCTAAAGTACCTTTTAAGCAGAAAAAAAAATTTTCGATTTTTTGAAAATTCTACTGTGGTATAACCCCTTAAGACACACGTTACTTTCTTTCTCCCACGTGCTGGAGGTAACTTTTCACGTAACCTTCGCACCTTTTCTTAGAGTACTTTTGGGAAGACTTTGACACTGTACCTGAAATAATAAATAAAATAAATAACATTATTACCTAAATAAATCACACAAGTTCCGAACAGTATTTTATACCAGAAGCGCCGAAAATCGGGTCAAAACTGTAATTTTGAGATTAGAGTTGTATAAATATAATCAAAAGTATACTAAAACGCACACTTAAATTAATTAAGAAATAAAACATTTTTATATTTTATACCACGGATGCCGAAAAAAAACTTACAATTGGTATATATGTTTTAATTTTATTAATCTCAATGTAAAAAACGTACATACTTACGAGAATAGTAGAAATTCTTGTACTTTTGAACTGTTTTTTGGTGTGACCGTTTCTCGGCTGTCCCGACCACGAATACAACTCCGCCACCTTTTTAGACATTATCTCTCGTAGGGCATTACGAATGAAATTACCTTAACTGTTACCACCGATAAGCTTAATTTTATTAATTTAAAATGAGAATCAAAGTATTATTTACTTAATATTGCAAAACTGTTTTTCGTTACTCTCATAACCTTTTGCTTCCTTCTAGAGGAAGCTTTGTTATGCTAGAAAAAATTTACAACAGCAAAATACATAAAATTAGTCTTAAAACAACTATTATTTAAGGTGGCTCCGGCGGTTTTTTTAAAAATAAGAATCTAAAAACAAAAATCCTAATCGAAAACTGAAATTCCAAGCTATTTAATGGAGTTAGTCCCGAATAGGGTCACCGACTAAATGGAAAAGGAAAATGTTAAAATTCGTTGAAATTCGTACTTTTAATACAGGCTCTTATGAGAGAAGAACAACTTTTAAGCATTAATTTTCCTATTGTGAGTTGAAAACACATAAGTTCTTCAAAAATAAACGTGCAAATAATTGAATGTTGAAATCTGACGATCACCGACAAAATTTTCAAGAAATCTTTATGCATAAAATAAAAAACCGCTCGTACTATGTATAACATACAATAGCAGGGCTGTAGCATTTGACCAGTATTAATGAATAACATTCTTATTTTTAAGGTTGCAGGGTGCTCAAATGGTTAAGAATACGTTACAACTTATCATTAATTAAATTTTATTACAATTTCGTCGATTCTCTAAGTAAAAATGAAATGCACCCTAAAAGCCCGCCAATAATACAGCCCTCGCGCAGGAACCACCTTAACGATGAGCTGTTTCTAAATCAAATAATTAGTTGTTATCATGTTTAAAATTCTTTTTTTAGTAGACACTTCATGTGAAGATACTTACATATTGGCGTCTGACTTTATCCGAGTTAAGGAGTGTATTAAATTTTTCCATAAATGTAACATCCTGAAATGGCATATCCCGTAGAATGGAATTTGTTTTATCACTTTCCTGTGACCTTCCTTCTTTCACAGCTATTCTATTTAATTTTCTCAATACCTGTGCGTGATATTTTTTATACACGAATATAGTTAAAATATCTGTAAATGTAATTTAGCAAATTGTTAATACATCTTTCAAAAAATATACTACGTGTGTGTGCGCGCGTGTGTATTTATGGGCCCGCCGTTTCTTTATTTATAGCGCTGTCTCTTTGCAACATAGTGATTTTATGGAGTCCGGGCTCTATAATAATAAAGAAACAATCTCATTGGTTGTTACAGCAGAAAGGGCTCAATAAAGTTATATATATATATATATAAAATCATAAGTGGAAAAATTCTATTGAGAATTAAAAAAATTAACAAGTGTTGTCGGATGCCCGTATATAAAAGCTGTGTATTGAATACTATTTCAAGCAGTTTTTAATATAAAATTAAAAACAAAATTAGAATATATGAACTATTTGTAAGATTTAATTTTATATAAATTCGTAAGATAATAAAATAGTACAAATAAAATTTTTTTAATGTCATACATACACGCACACACACACATTATATTTGAATTTATCTAGTTATTTTTGTACTCACCAGATACGTCTAAGTCCCCGATGTTTGATGTACCTATAACAAGATATTTATTACATTTTATATTTAAGAAATACATTTGAGACATCTGATACCGATAGCATTATGAAATATTTTTAACTATTTCTATTATAAAAAAGACTTGTTCCCAATGAAATTAATTTGTCATTTCATAAGAAACTTGGTAATACATTAAAAATTGTGAAAAAGAAAAGATAACTTCTTATTGAATTCACTATATTACTATATTAAGAATACACTATATTAAAAAATAAGTGATAAACTGAAATTTCTGATATTTCATAATTTAGATTTATCGAAAGGGTAGGAAGAAAACTATCAATTTTTTACTAGGTTGTTTAGCTATTAGAAGTACTACTAAGTAAGTAATTAAAATCGTGATACCGGCCTGGAGTATCAACCGGTCTTGTTTGTTGTTTTTTACTTTTATTTCGATCACTAAAATTTTCACGTTTGTCTTGTTGCGTATGTTCCGTTAAATCATCATCAATTGAACTCCCATATTCTGTGAATTATGAAAAAGTTTCATAAGTATAAAGTAACCCTGGTAAAAATTTCTCTATCAGAAATGAGCCGGAAAATAATAAATAGCTAATAAAAATAGCTAATTTCTACGTAATGATAAAACGATGAAAAACGTAGCTTGGTAAAATGGTGTTTAATTCGTTTATAGTATTGTTTCAGAAAAAAACTGGCCAACTTTAATATCTTTTAATTACTCATAAATAAGCTAATGTAAATTTGTTTAAAAATTGAATATACCCTGGTAGAAATTTGACTATTAAAAATGGAGCACAATCTCAGTAAATAGCCAAGAGAAATGACTAATTATTGGC
>JAWWEQ010051346.1:0-10289 GCA_035583055.1 Torymus tubicola | reverse complement strand
GAATACTTTTATCCCAAAATGATCGGTGAGATAGGCATACGCGGACCACCTGATTTGAGATGGATTCGGCCTAATAAAACTGTAATGTAATAACATCACAAGAATATTTTATTCGATGCCAACATTTTTAAAACCATTAAGTGTATAGCATATCAAATTGTTTTAAAAGTGCAAGTGATACCATTTGATCAGTGTGAAAACTTTTAAAAGAAGTCACGCTACTGTAGTCATTCAAAATCAATTTTTTACATAATTTTATAAACTAAAAATATTATTTGTTGAATTTAACATTCTTGAATATTTACAGTATATTGGAGATGATGAATTTCTCGATCATTATTTAATTGTAGAACATTTGACACATAAATTCCGAAGAACAGCGAATATAACGAAGTACGCCGACAATCCTCATATCGAACGAGCTATATCGTGAGAGACTTGCACACACACGGCTTTCAACCGCTCGACCGCAGTCGCATGAAGAGAACGTTAAACGGACAAGACTATCTCCCCTATTTCCGGTGCTGCCTCCCGCAGGGGCATAATCTGCCTTTTGTTGATGTATAATAATTTGTATATAATTGTTAAATTGTAAATGTAAATAATTAATAAAGGGTACATTTTTTTTCAATTATTCAGTATTTATTAAACTGCAAAGTAATCACCTCTCACATAAGGATCCGGTAAAGATTTGTTTTTAATTATTCTTCTTAGTTCACCAAAAACCAGAACTTAATTTAAAATTCACATACCACTTCATTCACACTGGAATAGCTAATATTAATAAAAATTTATTGATTTCCAATGCTCTTTAAAAAACAATGGCCCTTAATCAGAATTTTAAACAATAGTTACACACATGTATAGAAACCACTGCATTATTTGCATATCATACTTAATAATCACCTGTCGCTTGAGCAATCTAGTAAATATTTCTTGAAATCAGACATAATTATCTGTCACGTTAAAAATAAATGAAACTTTTTACTTTTATATAATATAAACACAGCCCATCTATATTTTCCTTGAATGTTTAATTTGGAATCTAATCAAGTTTCAATATACAGTTCTACTATTTATCTGATGTGATTTGTCTGATAATTTGTCTTTTGAACTACTTTTTTATATTTATAAAGAGAATACCCTGTATACATTCTGATCTGATCTGAAAAAAACATAAAATTTCTCACAAAGTACATATTCCTTTACAAGTGATGAATATTTTATTGTTCTGTTTATTTTTATACTTAAACCTAAAAAAATAACAAATCTAATGTTTATTTTTACTCTCGCAGAGTTTTATATATATTGTAACCCTCGGTCGGGCTGTGGGCTATTCGTTTTTACAGGAAAGGGGGGGGGGAAGGATACTAAATAAATATACATAAAAATACAACAGCATTTAATACAAAATTTCACTCTTTATTTAATGAAAACTCGGGCGCCAGCCGCCTACGCGGCACGTTGCATGAGACTACACGTAGAGGGGACGATCGCGGGTTGGGTTGGGTTGATAACGCTGGGAGTCGCCCTGACGCGACTCTCGTGTCCTGGAGGACTCTATGCACAAGTTCAAAGATATCATGGGACGCTATATATTTTATTTTCGACCGCGCATACACACTCTTAACAGGAGGAGGGAGGGTAACCAAAGGATCAGTGCAAAGTTTACCACTTACAATGACTTTGCGTGGTGGTTCTGCTGGTGACGTGGCTCGGCTTTCGAAGGCGGTCGGTTCAGCGGTGATGGTGGTCGACGGGGCTCTCGATGACCGTCGGCCTTTCCCTGCTTGTCAACTTGCCTTGTCGGTGGTGACGGCGGTGTAGAGCTTTTCGACAAGTGCTGGGCGAGCGAAGGTCCACGGCAGAGTGTGGTTTAGTTGCTGGCCCACAGGAGAGTGAACGAGAATGGTATTCGTGCTCTTCTGTATCGTAGGTCTGCGCATGCTGCGCGCAGATATCGGCGAAAAGGCCCAAGTAGGGCCGAGCGATCGCGATTGCGCCTCGATCGCCGTATCTACTGCTGCTGCTTACGTTTGGCTTGTCGGTTGCCGCCGTCATCACCCATGCTGCGCTGTCTCTGCTCCAGTGGATGGTTCTTCAATAGAGTGGCGTATGGGAGGGGTTATGACTTTAGGGCTAGGGATGGGGATCATACACATAGTGTGTGTATTTAGTACGAATAACCATTTATCTATGACGGACTGGCTCTTAAACAGTCTCTCCAGGACAGTGAGCTTCGCTTCAGGGGTTCTGTACATGATAAGTGTACATGATGATGTACACTTTTTGTGTATTGTTCAGACCTCCTAAGGAAGCACTGTTTAAATATAGACTTTCTTATTTTAATATAATCTGACTGTATAGTCAGCTACCGCTTTTTCTTGTATAATGGCATTTTGCCATGTTACAATATATATTGTCACACTCTGCCGGGTATCAGGGGCAGAGCGCGCGGATCATGGGAAAGAAGTGGTAGGGGAGAAAAACACTTTCAACAGTACACTCCGCAACACATCAAGAGAACACGCTTCAGCTTTATTAATAAAAAAAAAGTAAATATACAAAAGAGAAATCAGAAAGTAAACGCGCTGAAGGTACCGGGGCGCTAGGTGCACGCGTCACTTGCACCGATTACTTTTCGCCGGCTAGCACGGGCCAGGAGTACGACACATCTATCTATTCAATGCTACAGCGGTAGCACACGCTGTAACCTTCGCGAGTTCGGATGATTACGCGACTCAACGACGACACGCACACACACAATACCGCAAACCCGGGGGAAAAGTAAAAAAGGGAACCGAACCTTGGCCAGGTGATGCTGTTGCCACTTGCTGTAGCCGCTACTCTCTCTCGTCCAACAGGTCGCTCTCACATCCTCGCTGGAAAGCACACGCGGACTTCCTCGCACATGGCGCGGCGGTTGGCGAACGAATGCCGGCCAAAATGCCGGCTGCACACATGTGCTTTTTCGCGCCGAGCTTCGCTGGCCTCGTGCCTGCGGTCTATGGCCCGAAACGGCGCTGCCGTGCCATTGCTCTCCTTCTCTCTCTCTACCACTTCGGGTTTCGGCTGCTCCTCAGTCAGCGTGACATCGTGCCTCTCCTCACCAGCTGATCCATGTACGCTCTAGCTCCAGCTATTGGAAATTGCAATTTTTTCTATTTCTAACCATTTTTTACTCCTCGGAGTCAAATATTTCACAGGAAAAGGATCCCCAGGTGGCACTCAAGCTCCCAGCCTAAAGGCAGGAGGTACGTCGCTCCTGTTTTATGTGCCGGGGAACTTTTCCTGACTACGCTATTCGTATAACCTCAACGGACCTCAACTTTTCTACGCCAAACAATCATTCACCAGCTATTCACCACACACCTTCACTACTTGTCGGAGAGAGGAGAAGATTGCGCCAACCCTAACCATCACGCACTTACTGGTACCGCTGAAGCACCGCTGCGTTCTGCTTCTAACACTACGTCCTTTCGTGTTCGACTCCCGGGTCACGAAGGTATATGGAGCGCAGTACATCAAGCAGATCTGCAGGTCATCACCTCACTTGTCACTGTGTCAGCACTGCAAACATCTGGCATCGCACACAAATATTTGGTGGCAGTGCATCTGCATCTATTGCTGTATAGCAGTCACTGGTCTCTCAACGGTTTTCCAAAGGCTTTGCAACGGTTTCGACTAATTTTGAATTTAAATGCCAAATAACAACACCACTACGGCTTTCAATGTTGGTGTCTCTGTTATCGTCGCCTTTTCATCAACTATACCTGCGCACAATCTCGCTTCTAGTAGACAATCAACTGAGGACGAGAAGTATGTTTCCGTTTTTCATATATATTTATCTGCTGTAGTACAGACGCAGCTGTGTTTATATGCTATGCCCTTCGGCTGTACATGGAAGAGCACTGTAGCAATTGATTCATAGTATTTATCTTAGAATCTAATTTCTAACAGATAGTTTATATTTTTAATGCGATGATAGTTGTTGTTTTGTTGATGTGATTATAATTATTGATAATAATAATTATTATTTTATTGATGCGATAGCGAATGTTATTATTTTAGTAATGCGATAGTGATTTATAGTTCTATGCATAAGACATTTTTAACGATTTTGAAACTTTTTTACTTAAAATTCTGTATATTTATATTTTAAATTCGAGAACAAATCACGCAGAAATTTTATATGTCTGATCGATTTTTTTTTCTTGACCTATTGTCTAAGTATTTTATTTGCGTTTGACCCTTTACACCAGCATTTCTGCGGATTATTCTTATTTTATAGTATAAGTACTCATAATAATCATCCTTTATATCTAATTGCATTTCTCATTCATTGATCATTTCAACACGTCTCTTCTCCTTAATTACGCTTAATCAATGCCTTCTAAGATGGATTTCACACGTCGAAGCTGCAACAAATGCATCAAAACAACTGTGGTTACTTGCGACCATTGCAACAAAACCTACCATCCTTCTTGCACTACATTTAAACAAGTAAGAAATAAAGCGAATAAGCTGATAAATGCATGCCGCACCTGTATCTCTACAGCGAATACCAATAGGCAAACGTCAGAAGCGATGAACGAAAGTAATGGTGATATTCTAGCTGCTACCCCTTCGGCTAACTCATATTCGATGAAATTCTCAGCAAGGTGCTGGGGAAAATGGACAAGCTAGATAAGTTGTATCCTATTGAAACGCAAATAAGCAACTTTCAGACGTCTCTAACGAGCATCAATGGTAAGATAGCGGAATTCACTGAAAAGCTTCAGATTCTTGAGGTGATTCCTGCACTCGTTCAGCTGTTTCACACAGCAGTCGAGGATATAAACAAGATTAAGGAAGATTACAACTCTCTGCGTCAGATAGTGGATAGCAAGATGATCTCAAGAGACTCTGCGGAACCTGCACTAGTGACAGGATTCAGTATTTGGAAGAAGTAAACGTCTCTCTATCCTCTCAGCTTTCTGAACTTGCAGAAAATCAACAGCGACTCTCTTCGGACATAGAGATTGGAGGTTTCAAATACAAGAGCAGTGTTGATCCGCGCGATCTGGCTTTTATCATTCTTAAAACCATCTTTAATGACTTAGAGCGTAGGGACATAGTCTCCGCTCGGCCATTGGGTAAGGTAGACCGACGAACAAAGCCGACTATGAGATCCACCAACTTGATTAATGCACCAGAAAATTCTATGGACCAACAGATACCAGGAACTACAACATCTTTCACATCACAACAATTAATAGTTTGTCTGATCTCACCAGCCCTAGTGCATGCCATACGTAATAAAATCAATTTGAAAAAAGTCCACACATCTACCATAGACAAAAACCTACTGCAGTCATTAGGTGATTCAACATTACTAGATCCAGGACTTATCAATGTTAATGAGTTTCTACCAGCTGAAGTATACAAACTTCACAAACTAGTCCGATCCAAGGCCAAAGGAAAAGAAAATAGATTTATTACATTTGTTCGAGGAGGTAAAATCTACGCAAGACAGAAAGTAAGTGATAAACCGGTCCACCTAACATCCGAGGTTGCTCTCTCTAATTTTTTAGAGAGTCTAGAGAAATAGCACGTCGTGTCAACGCTTCTAAATTTCTGTCTCCTCTCATTTCTGATGACTTATCACCTTCTTCTTCTATATCACCTAATAGCCAATCAGCAACCACAAACTGCTTAGGGAATGGATTAAGAGTATGCTGCTTCAACGCGAATTCAATCTTAGGTCACATTAAAACAATAAGACTCTTTCTATCTTCTCGTCCTTACTACCATTTGATAGCAGTGACTGAGACCAAGCTCTCTGAAAACATAGAAGTTAATCTCGTATCTATAGAAGACTATGTCATATACCAAAAAGATAGTAATAGGAATGGTGGAGGTGTAGCACTCTTTATTCATAATTCCCTCACCTCTAATTTTCTCTGCTCCTTTACAGTAGAATGGATATGTCAACCAGGCACGCCAGAGTATATATTCTGTGAGGTTAAAGCGAAAGGTATACCGCCATTCTTTGCAGCGGTAGTCTACCGACCGCGCCACGCCCCTTTCGTAGAAGATAGTAGTTTTCTGGAGGACCGTGACTGTAAACATGCACAATTACAGCACCAAAATAATAATGGGTGATTTTAATGCCAACCAACTGTGCGATTCATTTGTTGCCGTCTTCATACGTAATCTCCTCTTTGAAAACTCTTAAAAACTCGTTCCCCATGGAGCCACTAATCATAGAGATGCAGGTACCTGGCTTGATCTCTGTATTATTGATCAACAAGACACACTACTCGACTACTGGAAGTCTGAAACACCTTTTATAGACAACCACAGCATCATAACAGCCACTATTGATGTCGTTGTTCCAAAATTCATTGCTAAGCCTTTCTCTTATTTAGACTTTAAGGCTGTTGATGCAAGTGCTCTTGACGCTTACCTCCATGGCTGTGATTGGACGATGAACTCCGACTCTCCTGAGTCCAGATTATCAGTGCTCTATGGTAACCTCATATCGGCGATCGATCGATTAATCCCACTCAAAACAGTGAAGCCGAACAAAAACTCATCCTTGGTTTACCTCACTACATAAAAACCTCATTTCAGAGAAAGACAGACTTTACCGACGCTATAGACGAACGACACAGGCATATGATCTTTTAATGTACCGTCAAGCTAGAGACAATGCTCATAAAATTATTCAATCTTGACGACTTGAATTTTACTATTCACGCTTAGCATCGATATCTGATCCATCAGCACTCTGGAAAGAACTGAGGCATCTGGGTATTGTCCCTCCCAAAGCAAAGTGCCCTCACGATTTTACACCTGAGCAACGCAATGAGTACTTTTGCTCAGTATCGTTCGATCCACAGGCTCTATCACTGGATGAATACCGAACTAAACTCCAATCTAAAGAGCTTTCTGAATTTTTCTTTCTCAAAGAAATAGATATACTGGATGTAGCTGCAGCGGTTAAACACTTCAGTACTCAAGCCAGGGGACCGGACGGCATTCCTCAATGCTTTATTTTGGCAGCACTTCCCTCTATAGTCATCCACCTTCGTGATCTTTTCAATTTCTCGATAAAATATTCCACTTTTCCTTCTGAATGGAAGAGCTCACTTGTTTTGGCTTTGAACAAGATCAAGACACCCCTTAGTTCCAGTACCTTCGTTCAATATCACTGCTTAATTGTCTTTCAAAGGCTTGAGAATATATAGTTCATCAACACCCATATCGAAACGTATCATATTCTTGGCTGCATGCAAATCGGTTTCAGAAAAAACAACAGTACACAGACAGCTCTCATAAAACTTACAGATGATATCCGAGTGGGGATCAATCGAAAGCATGTTACTCTTCTCCTCCTCTTTGATTTTAGTAAGGCTTTCGACTCTGTTTGCCACGTTTCCCTTCTACAAAAACGTGAGACCTATGGTTTCTCTAAATCATCGCTGAGATGGGTAGCATCTTATTGATCTGGTCGAAAGCAAGCGGTAAAAGGAGAAAAGGGGTCTATTTCATCCTTTCAGCCTCTAAATACTGGTGTACCACAAGGTTCCGTCCTAGGACCGCTACTGTTTGCGCTGTATGTATATGACATAAGCCTCTACCTGAACCCTGGAATATCTCGTATCCTTTATGCTGCCGATCTTCAAATATATGCACAGTGCCATTTGAATGATCTCAATTCTCTAATCGAAAAGATGAGCCAAAATGCCAGTCGCATAGCTAGTTGGGCCACAACTAATCATCTTAAGCTAAATGTTGGTAAAACTAAAGCTATAGTTTGTGGCAATCCCTTCTTTATTAACCAACTTTCTTCTGTAGCTACTGATATTGCAATTGGCAATTCTAGAGTACAGTTTTCTTCCTCTGTCCGCAATTTGGGGTTAGTGACAGACGATAGACTATGCTGGAAGGAACATGTCAATGAAGTTTGCAAAAGTATAATACTCCAATGTATCGGCTATATCGTCTGAGAAACAGCACCACCTTACAATTCAGAAAACATCTAATACAACCGCTTCTTTGGCCCCTGGTCGACTACTACTCTCTTGCTTATTGTAACATATCAGATGAACAAGAAAATAGACTCCAAATATTAATGAATATGAGTATTCGATACATATTTGGTGCTAGAAGGGATGAACACATCAGTCCTTACAGGCGCCAACTGGGCTGGACCACAAATTTAGATCGAAGGCTTTACTTTGCTGCCACCTTGTTCTACAAATTGAATAAGTGTGGTCAGCCTAGCTATCTGGCGAACTTCTTTCTTCGCAAAGTAAGTGATAGACCCACAAGGAGTGGTGTAAAGCCACTAATCATTCCCAAGCATGAGCGTGAAGTACTTGGTAAATCATTTCATATCACCACCAGTTACATCTGGAACATCCTTCCAGCAACCATACGTGATCTTCCCACCTTAGTATCTTTCAAATCTGCACTATATAAGTTTATTCTTGACCTTGAAGCACATCAACATTCTATCAACACGTTTTCAAATTTCGAGAAGCTTTATGACATGTGACAAACTGGCTATTTCATATACTTTCATCGCCCTCCATAGCACATGCAATATCAATCGTATTTCATCAACTTTCATATTCGCATTTTCATCAATAGCGCGGTATTGTACATCTACTCACCATTGTTATTAATTTATTACATATTTATGAATCAATGTTAATTTCATTCAAATTTTATTGTTCTTATATTTAATATTTTCCACTCTACAATTGTTATTGCTGCGTAAATTATATTTAACTTTTTGTTTTCATCGCTATTATTATATTATAATTATAAACCTTTGTAAATAATTGTTGATCATAATGTACATGACTAAAATTTAATCTCTCTCTCTCGCTTTCGCTTTCGCTCTCGCTCTCGCTCTCGCTCTCTATTTCGCTCTCGCTCTCTCTCTTTCTCTCTCTCTCTCTTGCTCGGTAAGTTCGGACGTGTGTTGCCTCGGCTCCCGTTATTCCTACCCGTTACCTCGCCGTTTATCGCTCACATCGTTCCCGTACGTAGTTGCGTTGCTATGCATGGGCGAGGCGGTGGTGGCAAGGCCGTCGGCACTACAGGCGTCGGTCTTTTTGCCTCCACAATAGCGACTTCCTCCTTGTCTTCTACTCAGAGCATCTTCTTACTCTTCTTCTTTCTCTTCTTCATTTTCTCTAACGCTGGCTCATCATCGTCATTGGAGCTCGTGTCTCCATCTACTTCCACCGCGGCAAATACCTGGGCCGGGCGATTGTTCCTGAAGAAGGGGGCTCCCTGTAACTTCATCTTGTCTCTCCGTTTTGGCGGTGTGTGGCGACGATATATCTCCATTTGACGCTCTAGCTTTACTCCATACTTCTTAATCATCTGTAGCGATGACACCTTCTTGTCGAATAAGGCAGCGCGATATTCTGGTAGAACATTCTTGTAGGCGATCTTCACGAGTTTCTAAAGTACGATAGGAAGTTCGTGATGTTTTCGTCTTTGGCCTGAGTGCGAGCGTTCAACTTTTCCTCAATATCCGTCCTATCCAAGGCACCGATGAATTACAATCCTGTCGCTCCACTATATTTCTTCTCGTGCTTAGCTGCTTCTCTCTTAATGTCTCCTTCAGCTGGCAGAGATTTAATTGCGTTATCTCCCTATTCATTACTCTGACCTCACGAATCTTCAATAACCGCTTCATCGTCTCTTGATGCTTGGCGGTGGCCATGTCGATTTCTTCTTACTTGATCTTCTCTCTTGAATCTAACGCTCGCTATTAATTTCTATCAGAGTCTCTCTATCGCTGAATCTAACACTCGATCTAATAATACTAATTAAATTATACGCAGCGGAGTTAGACGGTAATATTTGAAAATGGAAAGAATACACGTGGGCAACCTCAAAAGCGCCTTAATTTTGCTCGGAGGGTCGGGAGTATAATTAATTTTGAAGAAAACGAGAAATCGCCTTCGCGCACCGCAACCAAAAAAAAATTTAAAACGCCCCACGTGTCTCACCGGGCGGTAGGATTGAGGTTTCAATTAAAATAAATAAATAAATAAACAAATAAATTATTATTATAAATAAGTAAATTTTATAAAATATAGGCTCCTGCTAAATGTCCGTCAGATTAGAGTACGTTGTTCCAAAGTTATGTAGACGAATCGGTCCGCTTGTACATGCCATTTTTCATGGAACAATTACATACATGTGTTACGTCCTCTGACGTATTATTTAATATTACCTCAGTGATTTTTCGGCATTTAAAAACGATGATTGTAAACATA
>JAWWEQ010051345.1:0-10290 GCA_035583055.1 Torymus tubicola | reverse complement strand
TATCGGTACGTAGTCTATATATTTTTAACTCTCTCTCTCTCTCTCTCTCTCTCTCTCTCTCTCTCTCTCTCTCTCTCTCTCTCTCTTTCTCCCTGTAAAGGCATAATATCAACTGCAACTTGAATTGTTTGTATTAACACAGAAAAATTTTTCACTATGACGTTTCTTCACTATGACGTTTGAGATTTCCATAAACTCATATTGATTTTGTAAGTTTTTGAAATGAACATATGTTTTCCACCGTACGTTACAATAATTAACCCTGTGTAACTGTCGATTCGCGTAAGCTCCCTCTCACGCCCGATCGATCATCTCATCTCGCTTGTGTCGATCTCCCCTTTCTCCTCTTTGTCTCTCTCAATCATCATCGCGAAAGAAGGAACGTGAGATCGTTGCGCTGCGTTATGTGCCTCTATATAATCGTGCACAGTACCCCTACGTGTACATCATAAAAATTGATTACCACCGGTGCGCTCAGCACCTCGTCGTATTAACGAATCCGTAAAAAAAGTCTACGTGAGCCCGATAAAAAAAGGAACGTGGAACTCGGCAAGGGGGTAGAGATAGAGTAAGAAGGGTCGCGTGACTCATTGCTTATGCGATACTTTATGACATTTTGGCGCGTCATCGAGCAGACCGCACTTTTTGCCTGGAGGGCCGAGCCCATCGGTACTCCTCGAATTAGTCACAGTCTATAAAGTGCAGCAATCCAGAATCAAGATGCTCGAGAATATGGTGACGAGAAAAAAAAGGTAAATGCATCGATTTCCGTTCGGTGTGCATGGCTTGTCATTCGATGTAACGGTTTGAATGGGTGGGCTTAGGCTCCGTCATGTGCAAAATTGGGAATGTCGAAGGAGTAATATACAATGACTTTTTTCAAAATCCTACCACTAACACATTATCAATGGGTAATAAAGAATTAAATTACAGAAAAAATTTCGTGTTTTTATATTGTAGATAAAATAATGTTCATTTTATATTAATGTATGCATATGTACTAGGAGAATAAATTTTTTTATGCTCATATTCATCAATTAGTTGATTTCTACGGAAATCATGTATTTATAACCAATTTGGATAGCCCGGTTGAAGTACTTATATTTAAAATAACTTTATCTTAATTTTTAAGTTAGTTCAAAAACACTGTTGCCTAATTAACAAAAAATTAACAGAGGAATATTAAATAGTAACATTGTAATCGAAATTAACATGTAAATTTACCCGTCATAATTCTTGATCTTCTATAATTTATTTTTTCAATTTATATTTGCATAAAAGAAGATTAGAAACAGATATTGCGTAAAAACTTTACGCTCATTGTTTGCAAGATTCATGGATCAACGGACAACCTCTTACATAAAAGCTCATTTCCATAAAAGAATAGAAAGGATGTGCACCAACCACAACTTGATATTACCGTGAGATATTACACACCGTAACAGCGATTCATGCTTGACGATTATGTCGCGCGTACATCGCTTTAAAGAGCCGCGCCCTCTCTTGTTCGCCTCTCCTTTTTTTGCGAATGCCTATAGGGGTTAGACGTGCGGTGATTCTAGATTACATAGATGTAAATAAAACGACTTTTGACTTCTTGGCTCATTAGCCACACTCTCCTCTCACGCCTCGCATGTAATTATTCGAATAAGTCTGTTGGTTCGGGTGATTTCGAGTAACGAATTCTCGTTTCTCGTTCACTGTCAACTGTCTGAAGCTGATGGAGAAAGCGGACGTATTCATGCGTTATTTTTCAATCGCAAAAAACAACATCAGCAAAGTTTGATGCATATTGTTCTTCTACTGAAAAAGCTATTAACGAGCGTAAATATTTTCAAGTTGAACAGGTATTAATCAGCTTTTTATACGTACTAACCGCACTAGAGTCCACAAACGCACACGCGCATAAAAAAGTGCGATCAAAAATAAAATAGCCAGTGCACGGCCCCCGTTGCCATCAGCATATATGTCCGCTGTTTCGCGCGTTCTCTTCTTCCCCTATCCAAATAACACACGCGATCTGAAAGAAAGAGAGAGAGAGAGAGAGAGAGAGAGAGAGAGAGAGAAAGAGAGAGAGAGAAGAGCTTGGACAACCGCGAGGACGCCTCTCGCATTATTTATGCAAATGATTTCTAATGTTCGCATATGTACACATGGGGCACGAGTCAGCACTTTATTTTTCGAGGGCCTGTCCGTCTGACGCTCACCAACAAAAAGAAGAAAAAACACAAGGCGAATCGGGGGGCCCGCCCTGTCGCAGGCTCGCGCAACCGACGCTTTAATTAAGGCCACATTCACTGGGCCGCATATAGGTATATGTATGCGTCCCTGTCGAGCTTTTCGACGATTTTGCGCGCGACCAGAAAGCCGGGCGCTGAAAAACGTAAAACTGGTTCGCAGGGCCGAGAGGGAGCCGAAAGTCAAGGCTCGATGATGAACTGACCGCGTTCCGACTGCTCTTTTATTCTAGACCGCTAATCGACTTGTTTTCGGCTATCTGCCCGCGTTAATATCGCGACCCCGAGGCGTGACACTCGAAAGGCCCTATGTTACAAATGTGCTTCGCATGCCGTGTAATTGTAATGCGCAAGTAACATGAATTGCGCGAGTTTCTTCTGGCGAATCGTAAATCATCTTTGTGGCTAGAATGAACTACTAGGCTTTTTTTAATATGAATATTTCAAATATAAATACGGCAGAATGATTTACGATGCCTGAAAATATATAACGTGTAATAGTAAATACAAATATTAATGTTTCCTGGTTATTATGGATATGAAAAAAAAATTCAATAATTAAAATGCATATAACTTGTTAGTTACAGTAAACATATAACGGTATGTTTTGAAATGAAAATTTACCTATTTTTCGTTAAAAAATTTTTAATAATTTTCATATTTTTCAAACAAAGGACCCTAAAAAATGAAAATAGGCCTTTTTTCTGTTTTTATATCTATAGTGTGACGTATCATTCGAAAATAAAATAAAATATAGGGCCGTGATCGGCTAATAATGGGATGGCATTTTTTGTTTAGCTTCATCTGTCAGCGACGATTATGAGCGGTCTGTTTGCTTTTTCTTAGCCATCGCCTTATGTCTCCTGTCAAACGAATCGAGATCTGTAGCAAGTTCGCACTATAATAAAGATGATATCTCGTTATCAATGGGGCCATTGAAAGACGCTCGGGGAGCTGGGCGCATGGAATGCAGCGATGCCCAGAGTCATCTCGAATATCAATTCAATGCATTGTCGCGTGCGTCGCTTAAAAGCTTAGTCGTATTTGATGTCTTCAGTTAATGATTCTACGAACAGTTATTCAAAGCTCTTTTTATTAATATTTTGTTTGACGAAAGCACTCGATTGAACATATATTCAAGTTATTTCTTTTATTTTAAGGTTACAGAAGAATAAAATAATCGATTAAGTTTATATTCTTAACGAATTTTTTATATTGTTTTCAATATTTTTTTCTACGTATAGGTACGAAGTTTTCAAAAAATAATTCATTTATTTTACACGTATAAATTTGTCATGCATTCAAAAGATATGATAACATAAAATAATGTTGACATTTTTATATTTAATTCATTGATTTGGATTTTTTGACGTTCTACCAGGAAGCATAAGTTATAATTTAATACATCTCGGTAGATACACTTTTTAAAAGAAATACATTGGAAATATTATACGTAGGATGTTAGGTGAAAAGCAATAACGTACACATTACGTCATAAACAATATTAAAGTATAAGTAACCCCACTCGATTCCTGTTTTCTCAAACTATCGCGTTTCACCCTGACGTATAACTCGTTTCTCATTCTTGTTATTATTCTAGGCCTCAGGCGCAAGAGTCCGCGTGTCAGAAGACACTGTCGAGCTGCTTATATCTCTTCCTCTCTCTCTCTCTCTCTCTCTCTCTTTCTCTCACGAGTATGACGATGGTCATCGAACCAAATCGCACCGCAAAAAGTATCCGCGTCTATATTGTACAAACTCCAGCAGAGGGATGAACAGGGTGGGGGTGAGGGTGGGAGAGAGTATTAAGGAGAAAACCATTGACCACTATACCGCACCAGATATATCCTGTCCGCGGGAGTCTCACGCTCCTCTCTTTTTCTTTGGTAAACTCTTCACGCAGTGACTGCCTGTATATAGACTCTGAGAAAAACCTCTATCCCGCCATCTTCACGCAAACCTCAAAATCCGCTCGTTTCACTCGCCGGATAGTCTTTCTTCGTTCTTTTTACAACAATGATGCACTATGCAACTCCATAGTACTTTGACTTCCTCAGCAGGAAGTTCAATATTCTTTGTTTATCTTTCTAAAATACGTATACACGCGAACCTATATAACATTCATGCGGATATTTTCGAAAATAATGTACATATCTGGCGTTTATTCCTGGAAATTTTGACCAATTTTTTCGTCATCGTGAAGAAACTAAGAAACTATAATTGATATATAATTCTTGAAAAACATATAACTTATAAAGTTCAAAATTCCGTGTTCTCAATTCACTGCGTGAAACATGAGGAATTATTTAGCCTTGTTTCAAGCGTCTAGACACGCTGGCTAGCAAAAGTGAAGATTGAATGACTCGCTGTTGCTGTTTACGGGAAGGCCAAAAATCTTACTCACGCTATTCGTAACAATGAGCCAGTCATTTTGATTGCTCAGCAGCGGGAAGTTTGTCTGGCTCTTACGATCACCGAAACAGTCGACTGATCATTCTATTTTTATCTTTTTATTACGTCGTTGTTGTGTCTACCTTGATAAACCTGGTCACGCGATAGTTTACCTCTTTTCTTCATTAAAAAAGGAAAGTAAAAAAAGAAGTCTCATGACAATTTACTTGTACGAATGCGTACACACCAACGTTTGTTCGCCTGATACTCAGTATAACTATTCATTAAAAACTACCTAATATTTCATTGAAAGTGTCTTTGCTTTCATTTATCTGTTTTATTCAAACTACCGGCCGATAGAATAGCGGAAACATAAGTCAAAGAACACATGTACGTTAGACTAAAATGAAAATGAGATGTTAAACTGTTGAAAAAGGGGTGTTCGGTCGTTAAAAGTCAAGTTATACGTACAACTCTCCGCTCCAAATACTACGCGTGAAATCAGAAAGCGCATAAGCGGACGTGATTACGAGAAAACGTGAGCGTCCGAATAGAGCCACACCTTACACGGCCGCATATATATATGCAGCGGACAAAGACGCAGGGAAAAACAAAAAGGGTGACTGGTATAAAAATGAGAAAGGTAAAAAAAAGTTGGCGCCGATAAATCGTCAGCCTCCCTCCCCTCCTTTAGCGGAAGGAATCACGACTGCGACTGCGGTATACATATATATGCACGCTGGATGGCCAAGCGAAACGCAAATAATATAAAAGCGTTAGAGCGCCGCGCCTAGATCCTGTCCAAAGATTCCTGTCGGGCGTGAAATCACTTCCATCGTAAGCGGCGTGCAGCCTGCTGTCTGCTCGGCTCGTTCCGTATCAACGACTCGTCCAGTTCCTCGACATGCTGCGTGCCGCTCATAAACGTCTTCCTTCTCCGCGTCGAGTGCCTTTCCTTTTTTCTTTCCGTCCTTTTTTTTATTCTGCTCATCAAAGCATCCATTATTGCAGCCGCGCGGCAGTTTGTGTATATTTTATTAATATTAAATAATACGTTACTTTCCTTTTCGTTGCAGATAAATGAATTTCATTTGTAAATTGGATTATGTTAACTGTAACGCACCTATTGACTTGGCAAGCATCGACAAAAAATCGATAACAACATAATTTAAGAAATGCAGGAGCGTGAGAAAAAAAAGATCTAATACCCTGTAATATGAAACGTATTGGATGTTTCGGTTACGCTCGAAACCCTTGCAATAGGATTATCTGAAATCTAAAGTATTTTAAAAAACGGTCAAAAGACACATTAATCTCAGATGAGATTAGCTTCTTGGTGTATATTGCATTCGGGTTTGCAATTATCTTAACAACATTATTAATAATATTAATACGAATAAATAATTGCCATTAATCTTTTATTGTGTCTCCAATTTGATTATTAAAATTTTGATTTTTGTAAATAATACTCTCCTGATGGTAAAGGTGATCCACTGATTCAATATTGCGCCTATATCATATATGCAGTCACCAGAATGTTAATAGTAACGCAAATGTTTAATAGATGATTTACCGGCATGCATATATGTATGTAGCTATGAAAAAAAGGTTTTTAATACACACTGTATTTATAGAAAATACAAAATCAAATAATTGTAAGTTTTTTATGTATAGCTAAGAGTATTATTGAATATATTCTTTGCTTGTTCACTCCGTGCTCATTCACATTGGTTACATGTAATATCTGTATGCTAGAGTTATACTAAATCTCTCCAGCTTTGCTTTTTCTTGTGCTCCAAAAATAGACTTTTCCATACAACAAGTTTGGAACTTAACCTTCTGGAGATGCAGACAATACTCTATCAGATGTAGTTTTATTTGTTTTATTTCTTTGCAGTAGGAATAATTAGTTAATATTTTAAACTGTTAAACAACTATATTTATTTAAACTTTACTGTAAATTTGTGACTATGGAAATGTCACGTAATAGGGATGTAATTTAACCCACTGCACAGAAATACCGTTCTTATAAAATGAAATTTCCCAGTAAAGCCCTGAGCGCAAATTCTGAAATTTTTGACTCACTGCCAAAAATGTTACAGTGGTAGGTGAGAGCGTCACAAAGGAAACTATTGTGTAGCTTTTGAGAACAAATTTCTTGAGAAGCTACCGTTTTAAGTTACGCAATATTTGTAACTATATACTGAATATAGTTAAATTTGTGAAGAAACCACTTAATATTAGTTAAAATTGCTAGCTATATTGAAACATTAATAAATATTCCCTAATGGAATAATGAATATTTAAATTTTTCTGTTGACCAATTTCCACTAATGTTCGGGCTTTTTTTTTATTATAAGTCAACTTCACAGAGTATGGTACACAAATTTATACAGTCATCGAAAGTCAAATTTGTGATTAATTCATTTTCAGGTAGCATCTGCAATAACATTTTCATTGACAGAAAAAAAATATTACTGAACAATGACATTTACTGCTGAACTAGCTATTGAAACAGGAGCGACGTTAAAAAAAAGAAATCTTCTAAAATCGTCGACTAGCAGGCTTGGTGAAGTTTTTGCTTCGACATGGGCGAGCCTCATTATTCAAAGCAAGAAGAGCAGACGATGCCGCGGCGACACGCGCGCCTCTCGGCATTTAAAGAGCCCCGAAAACTTTTTCCCCGAAGCAGCAGCAGCAGCAGCAGCCGCGAGCGCTAATGCGCAGTACACGCAAGTCGAGCCGCATGCGCCGGGCGCGCGCGTCCTATAAATACACGCCCCCTCGCACGCGCCGCGATGCATCCTCACAGCGAGTCAGCGAGAGAGAGAGAGAGAGAGAGAGAGAGAGAGAAAGTGAGCGATGCAGCGGGCGCGGACGATGACGATGCGCGGAGTCGCGTAAATATAGGAGAGAGGAAGGCGGAATGCCTGCGCGCTGGCGAGAGGAAGCTGTTGCGCTATAAGGAGCTTGCGCCGCAGTCGCCGGCTCGCTTCCCTTTGTGCAGGCGCTTGCGAGAGTTTGTAACGGGGTCCCCTTATCCGCTGCTGCGCGCCCGATAAGCCGCTCGGCCGCAAGCACACGCGCGCGCCTGCAGTGCAGTGTCCGCGCTGACCCCCGGCAGCCGCTCGTTGCCTCACGCGAGACGCGCGCGCCCCGAGAACGAGCTGGACTGCAGTCGGCACTAGTGCTCGAGGTTCTGATACAGGACGCCGACGTGTTGGGAAAGTCAAGATGCTGGCTGCTAGACACAGGTGAGCGCGCCGAGGCGCATCGCGCGCTTCCAACTCGTCCTTTAATCTTTGCGACCAGATATTTTTTTTATACTTAGTGTAATGCTGAGCCATAATGTGTTGCCATAAAGGAAGCAATATTGCAATAGTTATGGTTATTTTTGTTGTGTGAATAATATGTATAGAAATCGTAATGTGGATGTACCATGTGATGACTATAAATGATGATGATCATTTTATCGCGCTTAACGGCTTGGTAACATCAGGGACGTCATATAAATTTACAGTTTCTTGGAAAGATGCTGAGCAATTAGTTCAAGCAATAATTTCAGATATAGTTTTCATTGTCGAAATAAAAACATATTTTTCTGAAGAAAAATAAGAAATAAGATAATAGTTTTTAAGAACCACCATAATATACAAAATTTAATATATATTTTTTAATTACTATCAGTCAAATACGTCTGAATGCGTCATATATACGTGTAAAACATACAATCATTCATAATAAAAGAAGTATTATAATAAAACGTATTTTTATGTTGTTAAAAAAAAACTTCTCGTTATATCGACTACTTAGTTTAACAAGTAATTAATGATGAATAATGCGAAAACGATAAGGAGAAAAGCCATAGATCTGAGAAAGTCTGCGCTGAAGGCAGCGCGCAGCTCGACGCGAAACTATCGTCGCAATTATCACACACGAACGTTAAAATAACTTAACGAACTGCAGCTCGCAGCTTGCACACAAATCAGCGCTCGCGCGTCGCTGCATAAAGAGATATCGATAAGCACTCGCTCTTTCTATCTCGCGGCATAAATTATCAAACAAAGGACGATACCGGAAAAAGATAAAAAAGCAAAAGATCGGCAATCGCGTGCGGTATACGAAGGTGTTACGCGCGGCTCGTGCGCGTGAATCAGTCGGAGCATGACCAAGAACGGCCAACTATATAGCCCTACGTATACGTACAGGCGTGCGGTTATTCTACATCCGGCGGCGCGCATGTAACGCGCGCGTCAACCGATGGAACAGAGAGCAGAGAGAGAGAGAGAGAGCGAGAGGGTCCTCGAATAACGTTACATACGGGATTTAAACGGCTAGCGTTACGCGCGCGCGCGCTCGAGAGAGAGAGAGAGAAGGTGAGTGTAGGGTATTCCTTCCTCCTCGGCTCTCGAGCTTGAATTTCCCTTTATTCCGAGAGCGAGCTGGTTTTAAATTGCGCGTCTTGCCGCGCCAGATTGAATGCGCCCGCACGATGTTACATATAGGCGCAAGCGTATACGCTGGCCTTCGATTTTTCGCCCCCTCTCGCCTGACCCAAACCCACCCTTGCGCCCAGTTCCTTCTTCTTCTTTTTTTCACCGTTGACCCCTTCGACTCTACTTTACTCTTTTTTTACAACGAGGAGTCGAATGTGATGTATAATATACGGCGTAGTCCAAGGAGTACACGCGCACGCATGCGGCGATTTGATGTCTAATCATTTGGCCCTCCCGTGTTGTCTAATCCAAGCCCGGATAATGTGCCTCAAATTGGATCCGTCCTTTTTGCTTATCGCCTCTCGGAGCCACGCTTCGTGGGCGACGATACCTTCCCTTGGCCGTCACGCATGCCAAAGGCTCACGTGATTTAGTAGCTCAGCGCATTATGAATTGGCTGCGTATATATCATTTCCGCCTCGGTATTTAACTCGGCACTGCCAAACTTACGGTCATATAAGGACGAAATTTTCCTTACAAGTGCACCTAGCGAAATTATCAGCAAAGCAAAAAAAGTGTAATTACATAGCGATAAGTAGAATAATTCGGTGATTTCAATCCTTTCTAAACGCGCACCGAGCCGACACGGTTTCGGTGCGAACGAGACTTTCTCCAATAACATTTTGACGACTCTCGGGGCCAAACCAACAGTGGGTGCGATCATCGCGCTCGCGACGATATCTGCCGAACTGACCTCGGCTATATAACGTCTATAGCCGCAAATATAATTAGGGTTTCGCACGTGTGATTCATCAACCGACGGCTTACGCGATTCCATTTTCGAGGGAAACAATTATTTTTTTATTTACATTATACCTACCGTCACCGCTTTGTAATTCTATATATTCCACTGTTGTACGCTGTAAGCCGCGCGCGTCTGAGTGGGCGTCTCGAAGAATATCGTACAATGGCCTTTGTGTTTTCGTTCCTTCACGCTCAACGAACGTTTTAAATCACAATGCATGTAATTGACGCACTCGCGTTTTCCCCTCCGTAATTCATGCCTTATCAAATACGAGTTTTTGTTCAACAATTTCTCAGTATAGGTGAAAGCATGATATTATTAAATTTATTAATCAATAAATTTTTAATATATATATGGGCAGTTCTCAGGTGAATCGAGAGGTCAAAATTTTTTTTTCTTTTAAAATCACCTAAATCACTTC
>JAWWEQ010051344.1:0-10290 GCA_035583055.1 Torymus tubicola | reverse complement strand
ACAATGTGTACATTTGGAAACTCAAAATGTAAACACAGTATATCTATATATATGGAAGTTTTCTAACAGTGTATAATTATTATATGGTAGATGTGTAGTGTGTCCGCCACGTTTTTCATGTAACATGGTTGTACGTTAACAATAGTGTTGTTTAGATTTTTTAATTAATTCGAGATTTCCAAACTCGGTTGTACCCCAGTTTTCCCTATGTTTGGTGAAACGGATACATGACTAAATTGCCGTTATATAGAGGGTGCGGTGAAAAAGTACTAGAATCTTATAATAAATTTCGCAAAATTTGTAGTCATAGAATGATTAGGTCTTAGGTAAGTGTCAACAAGGAATTCAATGGTGAACTTGAACCTCATTTTCATTAAAACCTGATCTTCATTATTTTCTTCTATTGTTAACCCTGCGAAATTTTTAGGTGTTTCCAAATTTTTCCCCACCCAGTATACTCATATCCTGATTGGTTACTTTTATGGCACTAATTTTTAATAAAAAAAAAGTAGATTCGTTTACAATTTGTTTGCAGAACGTTTAACTAATTTAATAATTTACTTTTCAAAATTTCGACAAGCTATTTTTTGTTTTAGAGCTATCGGAAATCCTCTTTGCGAGCTCTCCATTGCTTCGCTAGTAAGTACTTAGGTACAATGAATCCACCATTAATAGCGTAGCAATGGAGTTGTGAAGTTCTAGATGAGTTCTGAACCCATAGAACTATACAGTGGTATAAGTACATGAAAAATCTGAATTTCGAAAACTCGAGGTACTATTCGAGTCAATCGCGAATAGCAGGAATCGAACAATTATATACAGTACTGTTTGCTGTAAACAATCATACCGCGTCGAAATTCCGCGAGCTTAAGCTGATTGAGCTATCGTAGCACTTTCCAACAAGTTGTCGAAACGAGAAATTTTCATTACTTATGTTAAAATTAAATTAAGTAAAGAACGCTCTGACACATAATACATAGACGAATCTATTTTTTTCTCACCACTAACAAGGGATATCACAACACTTGATCACATCACTTTCATCCAGTCATCATTCTCATATTTTGCACAATTTTAAGAAACACTTCCAACAAACACTTACCTCCGTAATAATGCATGATGTTCACCTGTTGTCTCTGTATCAACAAGTGATGGTGGAGTTGCATCCAGTTTATCGAGTTCGCTATGTTCATAGCCATGTTTATACCCGACTCCGCGGTACTTCTGGCTCCACTCACAATTTGTTGTTGTTGATTTCTATTTTTCAACAATACTATTTATATATTCCAGTCACGTACCCTATTGATACTCTTCTTCTTAATCCTTCACTTTTTTGTCTCCTTTGTCTATTGTCTTCCTTATCTTTTTTTTTTTTTATTGTTAACCACTTGCAATTCGACGTCACTTAGAACGCGAGGCCACTAATATGGCCACAAACGTAATCCTCACTGTTCGGATTGCCGTAGCTTACTGAGGTTGGTCGAGTCTCGGACCTCGGTATATAGTCTCTCTACTGCTATAGCCTGTGTATATACAATTCTTGGCTTGTGAGTCTATATAGTAGAAATGAGGAAGAGAGATAGAGAGAGAGAGAAGAAGGAGAGAGTGTATATAGTCGAAAGAAGATAGAGAGAGAAGAAGAGAGATGAAGAGCGATTGGAGCGCGCATTGACACACCTACCAGCGCTACGCTACCCCTGATTGGAAAAAGGGCGGTGCCTATGTGATAGCATGTATATAGTGCTACGCCGAGCATCAGTCGCGCTTTCATCCATGGTTTGATTCTCCTCTCGTGTGATGTGCCTTTTGCTGCTTGGATTTTTTGGGATTTTTGGGCTTGATTGCGTGGAATTTTCTCATTGCCAGTTCGAATGGTGGGTGAATTGTTGAAGTATTGTTTGTAGTGGGAATCAAGGTTTGGAAGGTGATTAATTTAAGTTGGGAAAGGATGAAAGTTGGCGATACGGTGAAGATGATATAACAATGATGAATTTTCTGAAATTATGATATCGTAATATTTTGATAAATGCTTAAATTAATATCTTCTGGAAAATGTATAGTTAACTTTCAAAGATTATCTTCATTCTATGATCAGTAAATAATATCTCCATTTTATTTAAAAAATAAATAATTATAACAAATAATGAAGTTTTACGATTTCAATGATATTAAAAAATTGATCAAGCACCCTTACAGCAATTAAATATATTTTTGTTGCATTTTGTATATTTACGCCAGAATTGCGAGTCCTAAATTCCCTGCGAGACACTAAATTCCTCAACAAGTCCGAAAGCACGTCGGAATTTTGAAATTGACTGCCCTTAATTCCGAAAACACGTTGGAATTGACGAATTGACTGCCTTCAATTTCGAAAACACGTCGGAATTGACTGCGCTTAATTCCGAAATCAAATCTGAATTGACTATCTCAATTCCTCAATTCCGACGTGTTTTCGGACTTGACTGCCCTCAAGTCTATAAAAACACGTCGGAATTTCGGATTTAGGATGAGACAAGTGCAAAATCTGCAACCCTGATTTACGCAACTATAAAATAACTTCAATATCTATTATACTCCTACATAAAATTTGGTTTTATAAATCACTGATATTTACGGTCAATCGTATCAAACGTTTATATAATTAATTTACTCCCCATTAACGTGAGAACAATTTTAAAGATGTCACTTTCGGACGAACATTGAACTCTTTTGTTAAACAATTTTAATATTATACGTGTATTTATCTTGTACTCGTTCTTGACATCAACTACATACTTAAGTTTTGTACATCAAGGTTCTATTTGCCCGTTTAAATATAAATAAATAACGTATAAATAAGTAACATATCATATCTTTTATTTCACATAGTTGTAAATGCTATAAAAAATTTAATGGTTCTTCTGAAACTCTTTCGCAACCATATTCCAAACTATTTTCAAATCTACTACTAAAGTGCACCTGACGCCTGCACTTCTCCAAATCAATAACGATAATCTCCAAATCAATAACGATAATCTCCAAATCAACAGCGATAATCTCACATCATTACGAATTCCCTAAAAACTCCATTCCGACCTTAAACCTCATTTACAAAACATTACCGAGTCCTTATCTCCGCGTAATTGATAGTTCCTCCACTATATCTCCTATAGCTATCTCTCATCACCACTGCATCATCGTGCAGTGTTTTTCCCCGCATTATCTCGCTTAGTCACTAAATCAGCATACTATAAGCGCAACATCCATAATCCCTCAATACCCTCAATTTTTCGCGTTCGCCGTGTAAAATCACTCACCCATATATATATATATATATATATACTGCGGACACACACACATGCATGCGCGTGCCATCCCGCACACAGTCGCATCACACCCGCAAGGGAAGAAGCCGATCAAGCGATAACCTTTCGCGGCTTTATACGAGGCATCTTCTTCAAAAGAGACAGAAGCACGTCTCCTACCTAAAAGTGCTCTCGACGCTTTCTCTCTCTCTTGCACTCTGCGTTATAGTCCTTTGAAAAGAACTGCGCAGCGTATATATAAGCACACGCATGTATATAGACGGATAGGTGTATAATAGTTGTCTGCTCGTCTCTATATAAGTATAAAGCTGGTGCCGTCGTGTCGCTGCAGCCACTCTCTTCAATGGAGCAACACAAGTGGAAGCTGCCGTGCGCGGCTTTTGAGAGCGCGCAGGAGGCGAAAAAGGACATCCTCGACTAGTATATATGTATATATACGTAAGTAAAGAGCAGCCTGCGTCTGCAACAGTAACAGCAGCAGCAGCCTGTTTGTTTGGTTTTACCCTTCCCGACGAGTGGGACGAGAGAGAGAGAGAGAGAGAGAGAGAGACGAGACGAGACAGTGCAGCAGCAGTAACGTAGGTAGGCGACGCAAAGATGACGGGTGTTTGTAGTGCAGTATATGTGTATATAACGACGAAAGAGGGGCTAAATTGAGAAGCTCTGGAGTAGCTGATGCGAGCAGGCGCTTCTCTCTCTCTCTCTCTCTCTTTTTTTTAGCTCGCCTTTGGTGTAGGTATAATCTTATCGTGTGTGGGAGAATAGAGAGTAGGTAAGAGCTGTGCGGATGTCGCGCGTGCGCGCGACTGCATGGGAGTTATGATGGCTGCGGTTTTGGGGAGAGAGACATTGACATTGAAAAGGTCGCTCGCTACGCGAGGGTGGGATTTCTCGATGGTGCATTAGCGACGTTTAGTAGTTTCCTGTGTCGGTGATGATGGGAAAATTTTTTTTTTCTCTTACGTCGGGTGCGAGTGTATGTAACGTCTATCAGTAACCTGTGAATCTGCGAAATTTTTGAAATTTTCTGGTTTTTATACTGTTGCGAATTGGATTTAATTTATATTGATTAGATATAAATAGATATTTTATTTGTGATGTTAATTATACATGTATATAGAAAAAAAAGAGTTAAACTGGACTTTTCCAGAATTTTGAGAATTTGGTCGAACGTTATGAATTCTCGGAAAACCACGAGAGTCGCGAAGAGTGCACTGCTCCCCATTTCACCGCGCCTTATATATGAGGTGATGCGAGCGGCGTTGTGCGCAGCATGACTATAAGGACTGATAGTGTTCGCGGTTCGAAAAGTAACAAAACCTCTGATTGGCCCGCTCCGAAGGCTCAAGCGCGAAGCCGCGACAACGCCGGCGATCTGAGTTAGTCTGGTTGGTAACCGCATGCGTGAAAGACGATCCGTCAATTTAATGCAATATACTTTAATACTCTATTTTCGATTTTTTTAATAAAAACCAACCTAAGCATTAAGTGGAGTGAGTGTTAGTTGATTCCATACCTCCTGTACCCACGATATACGCTCCGCAGAGAACACAGTTAAATTTCTCTTACATATACACTTCAATTGTGATAATTATTGTTCAAGTTTAGTTTAATGCTATTTTATTTGCACCATTTCTATTGATGACTATAATTCTGAACTATGTATAATAAATGAATAAATATTGAAAGAAAAATTTCTTAGGTAGCAAGAATACTTATTTTAGGACAAAGAGCCTAAAGTAAGAATTCGCTTGCCCTAGCAACTCACTTAGCTACCAGTTCCCGTTCTAATCAATCATATATCAATACTCTTATTCTTCTATACATAAATGACACTTATAACTCTGACCAACGCTGCTGCATTTTGCTTGATACAACATGCGGCATTTCACATTTCCAATCATTTGATTATCAATTGTAGTTATTATTTAAATTCAACCAATAATATGTCAATAACGGATGTTGATGTTTGACGCGCGCGTTTAACTAATGTATGTTACTATTATTGTATTGTATAACAGCAACTGTAACTGTGCGTACAAATAAAACAAAACGCTTGTACACTCTGCCCCGGGATACACAGCGACGAGCATTAAGTACGCGCGATACATCTCTCCGTAAATGTACTTGTTACAATAAAGACCTGTGTAGTCAATTAATTAGACTCTTGTACGTGTCGTTTATTAGTTCGCTGCCTTGTTCCAAAACATCGAATAAGTCATGCTGCCTATATAAATTTTATTTGTAGGTACATTTTTGAACCTTTTTATTGTGTGAGTCTAATCACTCTTGTAACAATGTTATATTATTAAGCAATGTATTAAAATTTTATAAAATAAACTTTAGCCCAGATGAGGATCACAGTGAAGTGATCGCATCATCGGCAAAAATGAAATATTAGAATGTTTTATTTTTTTTACCACCTTTATTATAATAAGTGGATAGTGGAAATGTTTCGTGGGTATATAACGTGACAAAGGCTGATCGAATTGCATCGGCGACATGAGGACAACTCGAGAAAAGACGCGCATTGGTTTCGATAGCTCAGTGGAAAGAGCACCCATTGCATCAATGGGAGATTCGGGGTGGTCAATTCGTGGACGTCACACCATGCCGTTTTTTTTTATTGAGAAATTGTAATTAACAACGAACAGAGAATTTTATTAAAATAAAAAAAATATTCATAATAGATACCGCATTTACTTTCTTTTTGAATAAATTTAAAATTTCAGGTACTTCAGGGTTTCCAAAGACTACGACTATGACTCAAACATATCTAATACCATACATAATTTCCCATTTATTGCACATGTTAAAATATATAAAAAAAATATTGAGCTATATACTATAGATACTTATAAAAACAGAAATATTTCTGGCAAAAACAACCCTTAATATACTTTTTTCTAATAAAAAAAAAACAAATCCTGTGAAATTTATGTTAATTCACCGTCTAAATACTAACAAATAATTTTGGTTTGAACTATAACTTTATACGCAATTTAGAGATTTGTGGTCGTCGTCGTATACTATGTAAAAAATTTCTAATGTTTCTTGCCTCGCATATAGCCTTTTTTTTAAGTAAATTGAAAGTGGGTAATGTTTGTTTATTGTTATGGTACATTTGGGTCGGGATGTGCGGAGGGATGATTTCTTGTATAATCGTTGCGCTCAAGTGGTTTTCTTTACGTGCTTCCTCTCGAATCTTTCGTTTATTTCCCTTGCGGCTTAGAGTAACGTAAATATTTTCTGCCACCGGAACACGCAATTAGAAAATAAATAATTCCAATGTAAAAAATCGCCTTTAAAGAAAAAACGTTAAAATTAACGCGCTAGAAAATATTTCCGTTTAAAATAAAAGTTCATAAAAAGATGATAAACTTAAATTTGTAGCAAAAACTTGAAAGTGTGCGTCAAATTTAAGTTTCTAAATTTTTTTTAACATTAAATAATAAATTTTTACAAGTCTCAGTACAAATATTACAGTTTATGGGTTAAATAGCTAGCAATAGTAAGTCATAAAAATTTATGTTACTCTTAATAGCTGCGTTCAACTACTTAGGATATCAGTAGTTACATAGTTTGTATCTAGATCGACCATTGCCTAAATCAAGCGTCGAATACCCAGAGCGTATGCCAAGGTGTTTCAGGCTAATATTTTCTCGGACGTACCTTTACTGCATTAAATACACAAGCAAATTACCGAAACGTTTAAGTAAGTATATATATCTGCTATCGCTTCAACCAACGAATGCGACAATCGCACCGATGCGGAAAATCTCATCATGGTCTTTTGCGCATCGCGTGACAGGAAGCCAATCGTAAAGCTCGTTTGGCAACTTCCGACGTGAGGATGGCTTATCGCACATACGTACATACGCACACGCGCTTTCTTTTCGTCTCGAGCGCGACGTCATCGCGATAAATTGTGTTAGATTTTGCGCGCTCGCGTATGTGCTGTGTAAATATTTATCGTTTTTAGTCTGCACTTAAATAGCTTTTTCTTTTTTCACGTCTGAGCATAAGTAAGAATCGTTAGGAACCCTTGGGATATGCATCTATTGAAAATGGTAATTGTACCGATGCACATGCACCGATGTTATAAAGGTCATTTGACTCAAGATGTAACTGCACGATACATCTGTCGATATGCTGATTTCGATATTATTTAGTATTAAAGTTGGATCTTTTAACATTGACAACATAGGAGCAAGCACCGTAAAAATAACATTTAAATTCATCGGTATTGAACGCTTCTTAAGAGCAGATGGAAAAACTAACCATTTATTCTGTGCGTCTAGAAAGAACAAAATCAAATTTTGTACAAAACTGAACTTTGTATACACAAAATTCATACTAAATTTTATATGCGCGTTTGTTTTATAATAGTAAATCAGTAATTTATATTTAATTTATCTATATAAGTGACGTTTTCAGCTACCCTGATAGGAACATTCACCAACTATTGGTCAACGGTTGATCAATTTCAATAAGTTGACCAACGATTTCGTTATCCGTTGGCCAACAAACCTACTAATTTCGTCACGTTTTTGACGATCCGTGTGTCAACGGTTGACCAAAAGAAATATTTGCAAGGTTAAAATTTGGAGGTTACACAATACATCAAATAAAGTACCCATGCAGTTAAATAAAAAACTATAAATTGTAAATTTTAATTATAATTTATTAATATTACATTAAATAATTAATATTGCAAATATCACAATTAAGTTTAAGTTTAAAATATTATTTAGATTAGATGTCAAGGTCGGTGAGGTTAACTAGGTACTTGCTTTGCTCCGATTTACACTGCGCATGCTCCGTATCTATCGCGATGCCAACGGTGAACCGTTGACCAAGCGTTGGCCAACTATAAAACTAACCGTTGGTCAAAAAGGTTGATCGACTGTTAATCAACCTTCGTTCATAGGCCATTTTGGTTGGTCTAATTCTTACCAGACTCTTTTACATAATATTCATACGACTAAACTTTTAAAAAGTATAAAATCAGATATTTATGCTTTTAAAAAAACTAATGTATTGATTTTTCCTTTTAAAAGTACAAAATTTAATTTGGTTCATTTTAAAAGTGCAAATTAGTAAATATATTCTTTACAAAAACATAAATTCGATCATTTTTACTTAATTGCATCAATATTTGTACTTTAACATTTAGAGTGTACCTTAAGGACAGAACATTCTTAAATTATTTATTTTCTCCTAATATAGTTCATAAGCTACATAGACATTGTAATGAGGAAATTTATCGGTGTGTCAAGAATTCAAGCAAGACTACTGAAAAGTGTCCTAGGCTAATATGGAATACTCTCTAAAGTTGAATTAGTTAAAATTACTCCATCAAAACATTAGTGAATATTCACATATAATAAAAGTAATCCATCTTATCCTAAGTTTAGTTATAGGGTAATTTCCCGGGACAAACATTATTTATACATGGCTATACATACTATGTGCGCGTAGAGCCAATAGAATTTTCCCCCACCACATTAGGCTTGGACGCATCGTGTATGGGAAGCGCCGAGACATGCGCATCAGGCTCCTTGGCGTTTTCCCCCACCACATTAGGCTTGGGCGCATCGTGTATGGGAAGCGCCGAGACATGCGCATCAGGCTCCTTGGCGTTTTCCCCCACCACGGATCTTTTCTTCTCTACAGCGACGGCTATAAATAGTCGACGACGTGTCATACGAGTGTGAGTCGTTGCAGAGCTCTCAGCCGGAGACTATCGACAGGACCACAAGGAAGTGACCTCCAAGTGAACCTTCGATTGCTCTCTAATATTTGTGTTTAAATATAACTATAATTCATTCTATGGTGCTTATATATCTATCCATATTTTCTATGTTTCATATTATGTTATCATTTGTAATATTTCGATTTTGTTTAGTGATCATTGTGAGAATAAATTCCCTTTCAGATATGCATCAACTTATTATTGGCAAAACACATACTTTACATACTGTAACAATTTGTAGAAACAATATACCGTCGGTCCCAATGAAAATTAGCACAACTTAAAAAAGCACTAGAGTAAAATAAATTCGTCCAGGACTCGATTAACTTTGTATAATTCGTAATTCGTATATTTCAAGTCTATCTACGATCTTGGACAAATTTATTTGACTCTCGTACTCTGAATTGGAAATTAGAATAAATATTTTTTTAGTTGTACTAGTCTTCGTTGAGACCGACGATATATCATAGTATACGGTACAAAATAGTATATTATACAACAAGGGAGGTAAAGAGTTGGTCAGTCCAGAGCACGTGTAAATTGCCATCCGAGCCGAAGACTCTAGGGTGGTCTTTTTTATCCCCATGTTGCGTATACTATTTTTTCTCATACCCTGTCGGAAAGTGTTGTCTTCCCACCCTGCTGTCACGGTCGAAAGTGCCACATTCTTCTTCTTAGGTTAGGTTGGCACCATTTGGTGATGTAAGTGCCACATTCTCTCCCACCTGAAACTGCGACGCGCATGCGCGTTTCTCTAATTTTCGGCCCGGCCGACGCCTGCGTGCTGCAGCCCTCGCTTCGCTCGGGCCGCAAACCACCTGCAGGCGGCGCTAACGAGCAGAAAATTAGAAACGCGCACAAACCTCGCAGTTTCAGGCGTGAGGTTATGTGCTACTTAAGACCCTGAGATCAGGGTGAGAAGACAATAATGTACTTTCCTCCAGGGAATACATGAGAAAAAGTAGTATACGCTACGCGGGCGGAAAGGAAGAATGCCTTTCTAGTTCCTTCCCGCCCATGTAGCGTAATATACTATTTCGTCATACCTACCCGGGCCGAAAATACCACATTCGCGTTTCGGAGCCAGAAACGGAAGTGGTACTTTCGACCAGGGTATGGTGAAAAAGTCGATTCTAGAGTTACAGTTGAAGAGAAGGTAGTTCTCTAAGGACTCGTGAGTCAATGCAGTAATCACGAAACAATAAATATTAAATTAACATTCTCTTAGTC
>JAWWEQ010051343.1:0-10291 GCA_035583055.1 Torymus tubicola | reverse complement strand
GAATTTCCACAAAGTATCTATGCTTTGAAATAAAATATTTTTTATTCAGTTAATTTATACTTATCTAATATCCATTTTGTTGAAGTTTTGGGCAAACTTGTGTTAGATACAACTTGGATGAATGTCTATGTCAGTAAAACTAACTCCAAATACAGAAACAAGTTCATGCAATATCGCATAAGTAATTCATGCAAGGGTCGCGAATCAAAAGAGCTTATGCTGTCTTAAAGGCAGGCACAACTGAGGAACGAATTAGGCTCGACAAGTGATAGTGCTCGCATCTGGAGTATACTGAGGAAGGAAGGACTAACGGTTAGTAAGAATAGTTTGAATTGCAGCAGCTTTACTGCGAATGAGTTGAACTTATTCTGTAGTGCTGTTGCATGCGCACACCTCCTTGCCCTTCAAGCTCTCTCGATGCATTAGTCACACTCATCCAAGATAGCGCTGATAGTGCACTATCATTTCACGAAGTAACCACTGCTAAAATATACGTAACTGCCCGAATGCTTTCTAGCAAATCTAAAGGTCAGAGTCCTGACGGTCTATCTTGGAAACATCTTGAAAGTCTATTACTGCCATTATTGCTTTTTTTACTGAAAATATTTAACTATTCGATAAGCTGAAATACTTTCCCAGATCTTTGGAAGAGAGCCATTATTATTCCTCTGAATAAATGCAATAATCCGCAATCAATTTCAGATATTCAACCTATTGCAAATCTGAGTCATCTAGCGAAAGTTTTTGATAAAATCATAGCCACCCAGATCACGCAGCATCTTAAAACGCATTCACTTCTTTCGCCTTTTCAATTTGGATTTAGATGGAAGCACAACACCCAGTCAGCACTTTATATTTTACAGATATGATTCGTTATGGTATTGAAAACAATCTGGTAACGCTTGCAACGCTGTTCGATTTTCGGAGAGCGATTAATTTGATTGATCACGAGGCCTTTTTGTCCGAGTGTAGGAACATGAGATTTTGAGCTAAAGCTATTAAATGGGTGTATTCATATATATCTGGTCGAACTCAAGCAGTACACGTCGAAATTGGATCCATAAGTCTTTCTAACTTCCTATTTATCCCACCTAACCGTATCCCTAAATACGATCGATCTTATTAGAGAAAATAAAATTTTTTATTAATTTTTACTAAAAGAAAAAATGGCAAATGGAATATCAGCGGAGAAATTTAAGCTCAGACTAGCTATTGGAGGAGATGTCATTCCAGTTTACGAAGGAGGCACTTATTTTAGCTACAAATGATAACGCATTAAATACAGCTTTATTCGCACTTATTAAATCAAGCATTTGCGGTTAAATGCTAGACTTTATCGTCGCGAATGACCGGTCAACTTACGTTGATTGTAAAGCACTTCTAATTGGTAGATAGAGCGCCCCATCTCAGAAGACCTGCTGCTTAATAAACTCAGCAGCTGTTATCAATTTCCACATCATTCATATGAGCAATACGCGGACGAGATCAAAGCTCAACTAAATAAATTATAAGAATTTTTACAACTAAGTACCGATGATCAAAATATTAAAAATATTTAAAATGATCTTTACGAAAACTTAGCGAAAAATACATTTATTAATGGTGTTAGAGTACCGTACCATTCTTATGTAATAAACTTTGAATTAGATGACATTAAAGGTAGCAACAGGTGTCATACCTTAATTTCACGAGACAACGTGACTTTAAACTGAAACAAAATATTTCTGCTAATTCTAAAAATGCGAATCCGCATTTTACGTTCTGGAATTTTCGCAGAGAAGCTGCATTTTCAGCAGGAGAAGAAGGAAGAATATGAAACCGCTAGTGGGTGAACTAACTCCAGCTAATGAAAAGGATATGAATTTAAAAAGCCAAGAATTTTAGACCAACAAAATTTTCACCAGTTTATCGATACGAACAACGTAAGGTAGTAAATCTATACTCGATTAGAAATTCGCCCGATTTACCGCATATAATTACACTAAATCCACCGCTTAAAATTTCAATAGACTGGCACATCTTCTATTATTAACCCAAAGATAGCACAAAAATTATTTTCTAAATTTATCGTTCCACACCCATTCGAAATTAAATCAATTCATAAGGTAACTAAAGGTACACATGTGGTTACATTCACTATTTTATCTGAATTAGGCAAGGATACCCCCATAACCTTTCTCATAGCTGAGTGGCATTCAACATACGACTCCCGTATCGGACATAAAGGTTTAAAAAATGTAGAAGTTAACATTCATTACAAAAATTAACTATTTAGTAAAGTAAAATTTGAAATAAATTATTTAAACAATATCGCAAAGAAATTCAAGAAATCAACAAAAATTTGAATCACCATCAAGGAAATGTGAGATCGTAGATAAGAACCGATCATAAGAACAGTGAAGAAAAACAAAGTATTGAATCGCTATGTAAAAAATACAAAGACTGCTTCTAAAATGAGAGGCAAAATTATCAGCCACCAATACAGTTTCACACAATATTCGCACAAAAGATGATCACTCTATGTATGTCAAAAGCTTTAGATGTCCATATCACCTCATACAAACGATACAAGAGCAAGTCAGAAAATTATTAAAAGATGGAATAATTCGGCCAAGTAGCTTACCATACTCATCCCCAGTCTGAATAGTCCCAAAAAACAAGATAAGTAAAAATACAAGAAAAAGATGCAAAAAGACAACTATTGAAATTTCTCAATGAAAACACTAAACCATATAAACAACATGGAATTTATTTCGCAAATAAGAATTTTGGAATCACTGCTTATAGAATATTAAAAGATCACTTTAATGAAAAATTAAAATTAATTTTGTTTTCTCTACATTACCGCAAACAGCCTGGTTTGGCCCAGTAAGCGGGGGCCTTCTACCACATGTGTGTGGAGGTAGTGCCCAATCCCATCACCTATCCTGGAAAGGCTCTCCGGTGACACACCGTATCGGTTAAGCCGGCACTCTCTGACCGCGCAGGGCCATCGGGTCCGCTTCCCAGGGGTGACCGCTCCGTAGAAGGTCCGTATTTCAGGAGCCAGCTCCTCGCCAGTAAGGCCGGTGCTCTCTGCCTAATACATCGGAGCGGCCACTCTAAGTCCTACCTTACGCACAGTCTCTATCATACTGTTTCGCATTCGCTCAGGCGTGTGCCTGTGATGTAGAGAAAACCCGAAATTACACTGAAGAAAAATTCCGGGAAAAAACCTACCTCAAAACAGCTGGTGTCAGGCCATCAAACATCTGTTATTGATCGGAATAATTTTATGAAGAAATTTGAAGGCTATCATAACGGAATACAAAATGATACCTTAGCATTAATAAACAATTTAATATATATTTTATAGCCTCTACGCGCGTTGTAGAGAATCTAAATTCAAATTTCCCGCGCACACACAAATTCAAATTTCCCGCGCCGAGCGCGCCTCTAGGCGTACTGTAGTTCGCGCGCCGACCGCTACGTGGCGCGACCCTACTCCGCGCGACTCCCCTAAGAGTTTCGGGCGGCCCGAGGGGATATAGGCCAGCGCGGCCAGCCCCTCGGGAGCCTTTGTTCGCTCAACGCCTACTTTTATCCCTCGTAGACGGTCTCGGCAAATCATTTGCAGAGTTTATTGAGTGGAATAAAGTGCACCTTTTTTTGTAAGCAATTAATTGTGTTTTATCATTAATTGCGACGGACCGGTCCTGGTCCTACCCCTACCTATTCCTTCCTCCTCCTATTCTTCCTCTCGCGAAACCCATAAGAGCTACTCACGTAGCTCGGCGACATTTTTAGCGGGTTAGTCTTTCACGGGACTAACTCCATTCCCCAAACAAAAGCACTGACTGACCACGATACGCCGACAGGCGGGTCACAGAGCTTTTCCCTCCCTATACAGCGGGACCTCCCTTTGAGGAGGACCCCTCTCGCTCCTCGAAAGCCAAACGAGACGGGCTTTCTCCCGCCTAGACTCGCTCCAAGAGTCGACGTAGAGGGATCCGTGCTGTGTCCGCCCTCTACGCAACTGGAAGCCAGAGCGGCGTTAGCGAGATCTGCTCGCATTCTCCACAGTTGGCGTTGATATCATTCCGCCAACCGCTCCGCTAGGCGAGTCTGTTCGCCTTCTTCACGATCAGCGTCGAGCCTCGCTCCGCCGACCGCTCCGCTTCTTCGACCAGCGCTCCGCGAGCTAGTCTGCTCGTCTAACTTCGATTGGCGTTTGAGCTTTTGCTCCGCTAATCTCTTTCACTTCTCCAAGCCTCCGCTCGCCCCTCTACAGCGAGCCGAAGGGCTCCGTCCACGCTCTGAGCGCTTCCTCGCGCCCCGAGCCCCTCTTGGTGCTAGGCACGCATCGCTGGCGCTCTACTGTCAGTTCCCTGCGCCAATCTCTCAAAATTGAGCGACCCGCCCTGCATCAAAGAAACCACCGCATATTTTAAAATTTTACACACAATATGGATAGAATTATTCAAAATTATATAATTAAATGCGAATTGTGTTTGAAGCACAAATATGAGAGAAGACCTTACAAAACAGAAAATTATGACCCTAGATGACATTGCCAACAGATCATTGCAGCATATACATATAGATGTTTTCCACGTTGATAAAGTAAAATTTCTTCCAATCATAGATATATTTACAAAATATGCTGTGGCTTATCATTTGCCGGATGGAAACACAACAACTATATTAAGCAAACTTCGACATTTCGTCTCTCACCACAACTACCCGGACAACATTACAACTGGCAACGGTAGCCAATTTAACTCTGCAGTATGTAAGGAATTTTGTAATATACATAAAATTAAATATCACCACACCACCATCAACAGACACACATCAAATGGGCCAATCGAAAGATTGCATTGTACTTTCAGAGAGAAGTTAAGTATTTTGATAGATCAAGATCCAAACGAATCAGTTAAAAACCATATGACTGCAGCCATTTTAATTTATAATCAAAGTATTCATTCAGCAACAAATTTTGCACCATTTACTCTTTTATATGGACCGTACGAGGAACTACACAAACACGTCATTGAACCGGAAGCTGACACAATTGAGAAGTACAATGAAATAAAAAAAATGCAATTTTACTTTTTTACGATGAATTATACAAGTAACACAAAGAAAAGCAAAAATCATGTAATGAATCGGATAAAACGCTAGAAAATAAAGAGATTTACGTTAAAACTCATCAACAGCACCCGGTTATCAAAAATTACTTATACAAACACAAAAAGGCCCCACATTAGAATGTTATATTCATGGACAACCACGCCGTTACAACCTAAGAAGCGCAAAAAGACTAAGAAAAACTTTTTCTTTGGAGGAAAATGAAGGTGGCGCTAATTCTGGCACTCTCGATTCTACTCGTGAAAAGTAACAAATTAGATTCGACACACTTCGACTATCACCAAGAAACCGAAAAAATTATTGAACAATATCATTATTTACACTTTAATATTAACATCACAACTCTCTTGAATACTTTCAAACACATAGCCGGCACATACGACATACTATCCGATCATCAAGAATTAAACAAATCAAATTTACTACAACAAGCTAAGATTCTACGTGACGAAATATCTCAAAATTTACAACAGATAATACATCGAATAGTAGCACAAAAAGAGGGCTCATAAATAAAGTTGGCACAGAGATTAAGTATATTTTTGGTAATCCAGACGCTAATGACCTGGACAAAATAAACGATTATTTAAATTCTCTCGAAATTCAACAACAACAAAGCGTATTCACACTAAACAAGTCAATAAGTGTTATAAATGAAATAACAAGAGAAATAAATAATAACACGGATATAATCAATAAAAACTTAAAAGACATGTGAAAAGTCGTAGACAATCAAATTTCGTAATCTAATCTATTCGAAGCGATTATTATACTTATAATTCAAGAACAATCTTTTCTAGACTTACTTGGTAAAATTTTAAAAGGTCATTTATATTTACCGAACAATTATTTAACATAGAAATTTTGTCCTACGAGCAAATATTGAACAGTCTTACACATTTATTAGAAATTTAGTCTCAATAAGAATTGATGTTACATTACCATAATTTATTAGATTTTCGCTTCGCTCAGGGATTGATCGCACTTACTCAAAATTCTATTATTTACAAAATTAAAATCCCTATCCTCAATCCTATCGAATTCTCCCTTTACCAAAGACTTTCTACAATTAACTAAAAAAATCAAACAGAGATCATCATTATACCATGGAGCCTGTTTGGACCGTCAATCAAATTGTTTGCAAATAAATGCCAATTCATACAAGAAGAAAGTTATTTATGTCGCCAAATTACAACTGAAAAAACCAAGTTCACTATTATTGCAGCGAATTCACCTTTAATACTAACATATACAGGGTGTGTCAAAAGACGGCTCGTCGAAGGACGGCTGGATAATTTAAAAAAAGAAATGACCTAGACTAAAGTTGTGGGATTTTTTCTGAGTGGTCACAACTTTGGTTTAAGTAATTTTTCTCCGTTATGCTTATTTTTTAAATTATCCAGCCGTCCCGGAACTTTTGACACACCCTATATATTATCACAAAACTTAACGCTTGTTTCCAGTAACTATGAAATTACAATAAAATATAAAGACAATGAAACAACGGTCCCAGGGACACACCAAATACAAGAAGATGACACGCAAGTACAAGGCTATAAACTCAACAACTACGTAGGAGAAATAAAACAATCAAGCCTTATTTTGCCCATTATTATCAAGGATCATCAGCTGAATTTTAAACCGCTCGAAACTGTTAATTTACCAACAATACCAACAGTAACTTTTGAACAATTTGGATTTCATTTTTACTCATCTGTAATCTCAATTATACTCGTGATTCTTCGTTTAGATCTCAGATATACTCTCAATTCTTCGTTTTTTTCAAGTACTTTCCAACGAGGGGACATACGACCAGGTTTAGTAATCAATAAGTTCCTCCATAACCTCAAATGTGCAAAGCTTTTTTCAAATTTTGCCCATTTTCTAGACCATGTAGAATCGTCAATTTTTAATATTTTTGAATGTGTCCGAAAACAATTTTTTCGTTTTTTCAAGATAAAAAAGATCTTTTTTTACATGTCCAAAAATATTAAAAATAGACGGATATATGGTACTTTGGAATTGACGATTTTCGCAAAAATCGCGTTTTTTTTTTCAAAATTCAAGTACATTTTTCCATGCGTTACTGAACTTTTTTTGAGCTGGACTACTACTGGACTGTGTTGCGAAAATGTTCTAAAATAAGATTAAAAAGATTTTGTAGACATTATAGACCTCTATTCTTTTTACTGGAACTATTACTTATATCAATTTCTCAATGTATTTTTCTGCCTTTTAATCATTTTTAAAAGCTTTATAACGGGCTACTAGCCAGGCAGACCTGGGTAGCAGGGTTATGCTGAAAAGACTACGATAAATACAAGTGATATAATTATTTAACTATTAATCATGCAAAATATATTGGACAAGGGTAATACAACGAGGTGGTTATTTCTTGAGTCGGTAAAGAAAAATTCTGCGAATAAAAATGAACTTTGACATTTATTATAATGTATGAAAAGTAATAAATTATATATGAGATTAATATATGACAAAAGAATGTGTTGAGCGCCAGCTGAGTCATTCCCATCAATCTAACTATAGCTAACAAAAACTCAAAATTCGCGGTAAGACTTGTCGCGGTAGAGCGGGTAAGGGATGCAAATTCAAGCGCGAGATCGCGAGCGCTTTCACGACAAACTAGGTTACGATAAATGGTTTTGGAAGGGATGTGCGTTTCGGTAAAAGTTTATAATACTTGTAGTATGTTTCGGCAATACGATCGCACATTTCGATCATTCCTTCAACTCTAGGTGACGACTAGAGTGAGATGCGCGAGCGCGAGAGATTTCGACGCAATTACATAAGGCATAGCCTGGTCGACTTACAAGCTCGGCGTTGGAAGGCGAGTCCAAGTGGTTTGGGAGCTTGACGATGCTCGCTGACAATCTATGTTCTCACTGGCTCGGAGACTGCGTGACTCGGTGGTGCCGGGCGCCGACGAAGACTTTCTAATTTAACACCCACGCTGCACGGCGGTCCACGATGGAGTGGGTCCCCAACCGATTTCGACTAACTACGGCTGTGGCCCACCCCGGACTGACTGAGCGTGTCACGACGACAGCTCGCGATCGCCCAGTAGTGGCATTTTACATTGTCCCCCACAATTGTTTGTTTACTTGTCCGTACGCTGTTTGTTTACTTGTACGCCCAACGCGACGAGCAGCTTTAGGTAACTGATGCCGAGCTTGACAACAATTATTCATGTATGACTTATAATGCTCCCTCGTGAGCGTTACACCTTCTAAAATTAATTAATGTTAATTTATTGTTTTAAGTTGTATAAGAGATATTTTAACTATAGAACTATAAAATGAACACTTTTTTACACTTTAAACAATTATTTTAATAGTTCTTTTGTAAGTGGAAAACTTAAACGGAATGTAATTTAGATATCTTTAAATATATAGCGGTTCTATTCAATATTTTGCTTGTGTGATTTTAAACAGAACTGATTTTACCGTCAGTCATAAGCGTACTAAAATTTGCACTATAATTTTTGCAGAATGTACTTAAGAAAATCAGTAACGTTTAAAACACAAATTTTATCGGTTTGATGATTTAATATATTATTAATTGTATCTGAAAATATACAACAAATTTTTTGTTGTTCTTTTAATTTTGTGTTATAATTTTATAGTACTCAAGTAAGCGCCTCAAAGCAAAGGTAGGTGACTGGCCCCGTCCATTTCGCCGCTTCAGGATATCTCAAACGAAAAAATGAAAAAGATTATTATTCTGTAAGCTTGTCATTTTGGTTGGAACTAGAATTAAACAGTATTGTTGAAAAATAAAAAAATTATGGACTTCGAAAAAAGTAACGTTTTTAAGTGAAAATAGGGCTGTAAAATGGAAAGTTAGGTGTGAAAAAAAAGATCCTTGTTCCTGCGAGAGCTGTTAATAAGTAGAATAACATATCCAAATTTTAGCCCATTCGGTTGGATAGAAAATATTGTATGCCTAGTCAACCTTAAAAACGTTGTTTCGAGAAAAACGCCTTTAATGTTTTAACAATAGATTTATCATTTAATAATCATACTTACATTAATCGTCTATCCCTGGTGCGTACAATGAACCTTCAACTTCTTCATAGGCCTCATTTTTAGTCACATTTTTGTATCTGTGACTCACTCTGGCAATATTAAAAGTATAAGCTGCATTCTTCTCCCCCTTTGAAATCCGAGAGCTGTTGTACTGATTGGCGTAAGCCATAGCGTACGGGCCAATTCTGACTCCCATGGTCTCCATGATTTTCAACACATGTCAAAATCCTTCGTTGGAAGTACATGCGTCTGTCCATGCCGCAATTTCAAGGGTCTTATAGCCTACAAAAATGTGTTTGGGTGCTAAACTCCACACGGAAGGGTTGGAAGCTTCGTTGTTGTTCTGCGTGTTACTGCCTAACATCTTTTCAAAAGATCATCCGATAAAAGTTCTTCGTAAATAGGCTTCAAAATATTCGCAGTAGATTCATCAAAAGCAGACGGATGAACAAAGGTATGTATTTTATTTTCGGCTTTGCATTTTTGATAATTACACCATGAATCCAGACCCTCACGGCAAAAGGAATGCTGGAGATTTTCATCCGTGGATATCGAATGATAATATGTTGCCTAAAACGCCTTCTTCATTTCTTTAACTGGGTTTTCGTTTTTTGCTAACCCATAATAAACACCATCCCCAGAACTTTTGGTATTAGGTTTCTTTCCTTCCCGATCCTTTTTCACGTTTTTTGCAGATGTTGTCACACTAACAATGGGAGGCCAGAGTCTTCGGGTCATGGATTTGGCTCAGACCGGGATAAACCAACTTGTTTTGTCACAAAATGAAAGAAAACCATGGACATTTTGTCAAATGGGCAATAAATATTCAATATTTACGGTTTGAAGATCCATTTTTGCAATATTTTGTTACTTTTGTATATATATGGTCTGTTTGATCATCAGTGCCTCTTTACGTATCACCTCCACATTGGTATTAACTTATTCTTTAAAATGATCTTTTAGTATATGTAATACAACCTGGTATCTTATTAACCTGGTTGTTTTCATATTTTTACCAACACAAAACAATTGAACAAAAGCTTCCCCCACCCAATGGCTCTTCCTCCGACCTTTCAGGCTTTCACAGACAGACCAACCTGGCCAACACACAAACCATA
>JAWWEQ010051342.1:0-10292 GCA_035583055.1 Torymus tubicola | reverse complement strand
GTTAATTTTTTCATGGTTGGCACTACGTACATCGCTCACGCCCTCTGCTAATTTTGGCGGATCGACCGAAAAAAATTTGGTAGGTTGTAAACAGGGCAATAGACTGAGTCTCTGACGGAAGTCTGATCAGTCAGAGTCTCATCGACCATCCACGGTCTCATCAGGATATTTTAAACATACTTTCTTATGAGTTTGATTTTTAGAGCATATATATGCTCTAAGGTTTGAGTCAAATAAATTCCAATTCACATTTGGTTCTGGTTAACCTTTTTAGATATTGGACTAAAGAAACTATTAATACACAGAGACCAGCTTGTGTTATTTGTTTGTAAATTTATATAAAAAATAAACTATAAAGCTATTTGATTAGCTTGATGATTTTATTTTATGCACATCTCCGGTAAATTAAGAGCCCTGTATTATATTTGAATTGAAATTATTTAATTAGAAAAAGTTTCTACTACTTAAAAGGAAATGGAGATATATAAAAAAGATTTGAGGGATCGACTAACACCAATTCAATGGTATGTTACGCAAGAAAAGGGAACTGAAAGGTAATTAATTTAACTTAAGTAATCCTCATTTTAATAATATCATTTTATTTGAAATAGTTATGTAAAGTATAAGTCAATTTTTTTAATTTTAATTAATAAATTTGGAATACACAATTTCTTATTTGAAATAAAACTTATTATTTGTGATTTTACTGGTAATTCTTTTTAAACCTATTTTAATAATAAATTATAGATAAACTAACAATTAATTTTAAAAATAAAGTGTTACTAAATATAACTCAAATGAAGGTTATATCATTGATGTGTCAACAAGTTAATAAATAAATTTATTCTCTATTTATAAAAAACTAAACTAATTTATAATTTATATAATTTTATAAATTCTCAACAGAATGAAATGTATTTATTTTTCAAGATTTTTTCAAGTTACATTTAAAATTTATACATCTTATTTTCCTAAATTATGAAAATAAAGACCAATATTTTAATTTAATAATTTTGTTTGCCCTGACAGTCCATTAAATTTTTTACATTAGAAATTTTCCTTAGTTTTTAAAGAGCGAAAATGCATATTTGTTACGAATTCCATACTTTAAACTAACAAATAGAACTTACAAATATATTCATTGGCAATTGCATATATTTGTAATGCTTGTTTGGCTGTGTATCACAAAATTACAATTTTTCAAAAACTCAAGTATGTCAATAGTTAGAAATAAATTCTCTGATATCTATTCTTAACCTTTAGAGGACTGGGGTACGCCTCTAGGCGTAAGGAGTTTGACTCGTCAACATTCCAACTTAGTTTGGCCCTAACTTAGGGATCTTAGACCACATTTCTATGCAATAATGCAATTTGTAAATTTTTCAAAACCCCGGCCCTCTAAAGGTTAAGTAAATTTAGTAAATTTAACTTTAAAAGAGTTAACTAAGTCATATTATCATTAAGTATAACTATACTATAAAAAAAGTTTTTTGAAAAATGAGTATAGATTATAAAAACAAAGATTATCTAAAAGGATGTGGTTTACAATCATGTAAGTAGTTGATATTCAATATTTTATATTGCTCTTGTTCAATTTTTAATTCTAATTCATTTTACAAGTCATCCATTATTCTTTATATCTCTGCAAATTATAGATGTCTGCGATAATTTAACAAAATTTGAAAATAAATTTAATCATAAAAAAATTCAGTGTAGAAATATCATTAGCTCTGATATCAGTTTAAAAATATTATATTTATTGAATTGTATTCTTTATTATAATTTGTTTTCGAGATAATTTCTGTCACAATTTTAACATAAGTATAATTTTACCATAAGTTAACCATAAGTTACCATAAGTTAACCACAATTTTAACATAAGTTAAGTCTGAATTAACTAGCTATTCTGCACAGCACATAGAGGAATTCACTACATAATATTAATGTGTCCTCTTTATTGAGCTGTACTTCTAACCTACAATTAGTACTGGAATACTGGATGTTCGTGGATTTTTTTTGTCTCTGTTGGTCTCCGTTAATGTTGTTGAGGTCTGTGTTAAACTTAGTAATTTTTGGTAAGTTTCCATAGACATTCAGAAATGTACCAAAATTCTTATTGGGCTTGATAATTTTTTAAAGACCTTACTGGACCTTGTAATTTGTTCAAAATCCCTATGGCCTATCCATTTTTAATTAAGCAGTTAGAGTATTCCTGTCTCACTAGTTTTTTTTAAATTTAGTATGTTATTCTTTTCAAAAAATAATTTTACCCATACTTTTTACTATCCAATTGTACAGAAATTGCATGAGTTTATCAATGGCAAAAATTTTAAACGAATTTTTATATAATAATAATTTTTTTATGTAATTTTCAAACTACTGCCATTTTACAAATTTTTTAAGTTGATCCGCGTGAAAATATATGAGATCTCATGAGGTCGTAATTGAAATCTCATGCAGATCTCATATAGATCTCATATGAGATCTGATCTGAAATTTTAATTAATTAATAAATAATTTATTTTTAATGTAAAAGTATGAATAAATAGTATATTTTAATTGATCTGGAAAAGAGTGATAAACTTTTATCAATACATTTTACTAATACTAATATTATATTTCGTTCTACTTCTATATTATCAATACAACATAATATTTACTCATGCTTTGACATTAAAAATAAATTATTTATTAATTAATGAAAACTGCATATGAGATCTCATATGTGATCTCATAGAAATCTATATAAGATTTACATGAGATTTCAATTAGGATCTCACGTGAGATCTCATATAATATTTTGACGCGGGTCACACCTTAGAATCGAGTGATTTGCAAATAAAATTGCTTAAAATGCATAATTAATCAGGTGGTTCATTCAGATGATAACACCTAAATAGGCCACCTCACTTACTAATTATACATTTTAACAATTTCATTTTATTTGAAAATTAATTTAAAAAAAAAATCATGCGATTGGTCACGCTATAATCGCATCACTAACTACTAACGCAAAATTATTTTCAGTAGGGACAGTCTATGTCACAGCATCAAACAATCGAAACTTGCTTCCTCAATGTACCTGAATTATCGGTGCCCAACTTGTCAAACGCTACACTGGATTCTTTTTGTTGCTGACGAGAAGCAGAGAGGCTTACGTCCTGTGGTGCTTAGAAAAAGAGCACTATATCAAGCTCTACAGCTGCTCCTTGAAAAGAATGTTGTAAAATCAACTGGCATAGACTGCGGATGCCACATAGCAGATTAACTATTTCACGAAGTGCGACACTCTACCATTTCTCTCGCTACCATCCGATTTAAAAAAATCACGGGAGAATTCACGTAGGGTTTTCAACGACTTTCTCACGCGATTACCCACGTGAGATATGCATAAATGGCTTGAAAAAATTACATCAAAATTAGTTTTTTAGATTATTTATATATATACACATTTTATAATTTAAATATCACGTATGAGGCGTTTGACGTCAGACCTCCAAGCGAATCATGTTGTTTTTAGCTTACGTTTTAAGGACTAAAAAGTACCTTAAAAAAGTATGTGTTTGAAGTTTGCCTCGTTGGGATCCAACGAAAAATGTAAATTCGCTAAAGCGTTTCTTTTCTATTGGAAACCAATGGATATTATGAAAAATGACTAAACACACATAAAAAGCTAAAATAATTCAAAACCAAGCCACCCTCATCCCCTAAACAGTGTAGCCAGATTGGGCTATAAGTAGCCCAATTTAACACGCGTTTTAATTACTATATACATTGGTTTTCTGGCAACACTGCCCCTAAATATGAATTATAACGGGGTGACTATAGAAAAAAAATTCTAAAACCGTTGTTTTTGGGATCCGCGTTAATTTTATTTTTTTATTCACTTTCTGGCGATGAAACACGTCTAGAAAGAAATTAGCAACGAAAAAAATTTTCCGGAACTTTCCCGAACGGTCGAAAGTGAGGGTGTGACTATGAAAAAAAATTCTGAAACCGTTGTTTATGGGATTCGCGTTAATTTTATTTTCTTATTCACTTTCTGACCATGAAATACGCCTAGAAAAAAATTAGCTACGAAAAAAATTTTCCGGAACTTTCCCAAACGGGCGAAAGTGTGGGTGTGACTGTGGAAAAAAAATTCTAAAACCGTTGTTTTTGGGATTCGCGCTAATTTTATTTTCTTATTCACTTTCTGGCGATGAAACACGTCTAGAAAGAAATTAGCAACGAAAAAAATTTTCCGGAACTTTCCCGAACGGTCGAAAGTGAGGGTGTGACTATGAAAAAAAATTCTGAAACCGTTGTTTATGGGATTCGCGTTAATTTTATTTTCTTATTCACTTTCTGACCATGAAATACGCCTAGAAAAAAATTAGCTACGAAAAAAATTTTCCGGAACTTTCCCAAACGGGCGAAAGTGTGGGTGTGACTGTGGAAAAAAAATTCTAAAACCGTTGTTTTTGGGATTCGCTCTAATTTTATTTTCTTATTCACTTTCTGGCGATGAAGTATGCCTAGAAAAAATTACCAATGAAAAGAAATTTTCCGGAACTTTCCCAAAAGGCCGAAAAGGTGAGTGTGACTATGGAAAAGAAATTCTAAAACCGTTGTTTTTGGGATTCGCATTAATTTAATTTTTTTATTCACTTTCTGGCGGTGAAACACGCCTAGAAAAAAATTAGCAACGAAAAAAATTTTCCGAAACTATCCCAAACGGTCGAAAGTGTGGGTGTGACTATGGAAAAAAATTCATGTATCTGACGTTCCGAACGTTCATCGTGAACGAAAAATCCAAAATTGAGATTTTGGTTTTATATGAAATATTCTGCCTCGTATCGGTAAAAAAGTACTCAAAACAAGTAGAAATAACAAATAGGACCCAACTACCCCATAAACCCCAAAAAACCACCCCTAAAAATCATTTGGGGAAAAATGTTATTATTGCGTTGTATTCAGGACATCAGAATGAACATAGAAAAAAATCCCGCAGGTGAAATTCCGCCCGGAACCTTTCCGCTCAACGGATCAAAGCATAGCGGGTAAGGACGAATACTCGTATAATTCAACAAATCTTATCTTTCGCGCATATCATTTGGGGAAAAATGTTATTATTGCGTTGTATTCAAGACATCAGAATGAGTATAGAAAAAAATCCCGCAGGCGAAATTCCGCCGGAACCTTTTCGCTCAGCGATTCGCTCAGATGGAGCGAAAATTTGTACTACATGCAAATTTTTATTGTATAAAAAACGTAAATCGGATGTATCTTCTCCGATACCAAAAAAAAGTTAAATCTAATTATGATGATGATGATCATAAAACTGCCATGGCAGATCTTGAGAATTTGAAAAATAAACTTTCTCAGATAAAATTAAATGAGGAAAGAACATTATTACTTTCCCTCGCTTTTAGATTTTGTAGGGAGAGAGAGACAGAGCGTATACTGTAGTATCCTGCGCGCTACGGACGTACGGGAGTAAGAGAGAGAGAGAGAGAGAGAGAGAGAGAGAGAGAGAGCGAGTGCTAGAGTAGGGAGAGTAAGAGAGAAAGATAGAGCGGCAGCTAAAACAACACATAATGTATGTGTACGCGTACATCATGAAAATGTGAAACTTATGCTAGACGCAATTAATTTAAAATATTTGACAAGGAGTAGTGATTCACCCTTAGAAAATTATGAAGATTGTATGTATAAAATTGTATATAGTCAACCAACAGATAAATGTTTCTTGGGTGACTGCTTGGATTGCGCAGCTAATTTTTCAAATCTTGAAAAAATAATAACAGAAAGTTTTAAAAATCATGGTATTGATGAAATTAAATATGAATAATGGAAGCAAACGGATCGTTGCTCAATTACCCTTGGATACGGTACCAATTATTAACTTTCTCGAAACATTAAAAAATCGATTAATTAAATTAAAAACGCACGATTTTTTTGCTAAAAAAAGCGTTTTTTGTTAGAAAATTAAAAGAAAATCTTGAAGATGGATAAATTGTAATTTGTTTTGATTTTGTTGAAAATTACGCTTTTATTATACAAAATTCTACTATATTATTATACTTTATTTACACTTATAGTGAATTATAGAGATAATGATGAACTTAAACACAAAAGTGTAGCTATTATTTCTGACAACTTAAATCATGATACTGTTTGGGTATATGAATATGAAAAGATTATTATAAATTATTTTAGAAGATATCACCAACTCAAAAAAGTTTACTATGTAAACTGACGGAGCAGCACAACATTTTAAAAACAAGAGTAATTTTCATAATCTCCTTTATCATGAAAAAGATTTCAAAATAAAAGCTGAATGGCATTTTTTTGCGATTGCACATGGCAAAAATGGATGCGATGGCATAGGTGAAAATTTGAAAAGAGGCGCCCGTAGAACTAGCATACACCTCACAGGAGCCCACAAAATACTTACAGCCCACGATCCTTACCATTGAGCATAAAATTATTGTAAAGAAACAAAAATATTTTGCAGTAGCAAAGATGTTTATAATACTAATGCTTTAGAATTAAAAGCTAGATTTGATAAAGCCAAAGCGATTCCAGGCACTTTGAAATATTACGCTTTTATTCCAATAGATAATAAGACTCTGAAACTTAAAAAAACATCTTTGGTATCTGCGTATGAATTACTTCCTAAATTAGAGAGACAAAAAATGTTAAAAAAACTTGAATATTTTTTTAAAAGCTCAGGAGTATAAATAATAATGATGGTAAATCAAGCAGGCCCGGTCGCGAGACAACTCCACAGCCGCGCGAGCCAGTCGCCGCGGCTGTCCGAGCACCTTGTGTTTCTTGAACAATATCTTGGAAAAATCCAAAAACGCCTCCTCTTTCGATCTAGCTGTTCAAAAAAAATATTAAAAATATAGTTTTTGAGATATAAGACGTTTTATATTTTTTTCAAGGTCAAATTTAGAAAATTTTGGAACACTAATAGCACCATTGGAAAGCTGAGGAAAAAATACATCGAAATCATTGGGTCATTATTTTTTTAAGGTACATTTTAAAACACAAGTTAAAAATAACATGATTCTGCGCTTGCGCGCGGCGCTTGGAGGTCTGACGTGAGACGCCTCAGATATATTTAAGAGAAATATTAAATTTAGAAATTAAAAAATTTTTGCACGAAAACCTCACATAAGTAACTACTTATTAAGTTACTAGAGCTTGGAATATCCGTAGACCCTATCCTCGTACCCGGACCCGTGGGTAAAAAATACGGGTATTACCCGTTTCAAGGATCCGTATACCCATATTACTTGCATTATCTGTATTAACCGTATTAACCGTATGAAACGGGTAATGATATTTTGATAATTTAAAATGTAGATATTTTTTTGTTCATAAAAATATAAGCGGATATACGTATGTCCTTGAAAAGTGCATTACCCGTATTTTTTGCCCGCGGGTCCGGGTACGACTACTGAATACGAATAATATCTGCGGGTTGTTTTAGCTCTAGTATACACGTGATTTTTTTTAATAGGGCAATGACACCAGCTTTACGGGCTGTATCGGCACCTTAGCCGACATGTATTTCCTGCCCGCCAAATCACCTCACATGTCAGCTATATCGATTCCTCTGACATGACCTGCGCTGTGAGTCTTGGATGGAAAGAGGCTCTGTATCAAAACTGTATTTTCCCCTATCATCTGAATGAGAGCACTCAGCACTATGAAACGTGAAATTGCAGGTGGAAACGCACGGAAGCGAAAGTTCTCTGTCACCAAAAACACTCGGGAAAGAGTATACCGGGCCCCATGGGTAACCTTTCTTCAGATCATCGAAAGCACGCGAGACTTGTTGAGAGATCGCCTTCGATACATCGACAGCCTGTCCCGAACGTCTGAAACCCTGACTACATAACCGCGATGACCTCCTCCAGGAATTCGCCTCTGTTAGCTCTTACCGAAATCAGCTTCTACCTCGTGAACGGACCTCACGAAACCTGGCATTGTGACCGAGACCGCAATATCCGGCAATCCGACCCGCACAGATATAAGATAATTAATTACGACAACAATACCAATTTTCCAATTCGTTAATTTTTATTTTTACCTTTTTTATTTAAATAATCCATCACACCTTTCTATAATTTTGTTTTTAAAGACTGTTGATTGTTTATTAAAAAACATCTTGATCCTTCGACTTTCATCTAAGCATCTAATATATATGGTTGTTTCAATAAATCCAAATTTAAAAAAGGTATAAAATTAGTTCTAATATTGAATTTATAAATATAATACTGTAAAGGGGATTGTCACGGGGTGGATTTTATTCACCAAATGCTTTCACCTGTGTAATTTGGTGTTTCGAACCCAGGTCTTTCTGTTCACCTTTCGTTGACCCTAGAGCCAGATTAAGTCGCAGACACTACAACGTCGTACAATTGCGAGCTTAATCTGGTGTCTTACCGTGCAACATGCGAGAAGGTATCTCGCGCTTTTATTTCTTACCAGTGACTCGAACTCACCTCTAGTCACTGATTTCGTGTGCCGGCTGCTCAGTTCACTACGATGTACTTTCTCTACTGCAACGACCTTGGAGGCGGCGGGGAACGGGGAATGGTTAGAATGTGAAACGACAACTCAATAGGTTAATGTAAATAAAGATAGAGCAGATTTAATAATATTAAAAGTCAAAAGATATAATATTTGTAAGTCCTAACTAACGATGCGCTAACGCGATGTGCGTAACGTCAGCTATTTGGGCGACAGTAAACAATATAAAAAAATTTCGACACCATCTAAAATAAGCAAAATTTCTAAGTATCTTATATGGACTTTTTTTTCTTTTATTTTTTTGTAGAATTTAACTATATTTTTTTCAAACCTGTGTACGATTTTTTAAAAAAAAAGATGACACGAATGATTTTTTTGGATCTAAAAACGATCGTTAATCATTATAGCATTCGTACGCACACTTTTGGACAATAAAAAGGTATCTCCATGAATTTTTCGGTACAAAATTTTTTAATTTGTATACATTTACATATGCATATATTTTATTTGCATATATCTAAGTGAAAGCATAAACGTACGGTGTTAAATTTATATTGAAAAACTGAAAAAATTCTATAATAAAACTACTTTTGTGTCTATCCCGAAAAATGCTTCCCTAAGGAGTTATAAATTAATGAAATCGGTGAAAAATGCATAAAATTATCAAAATTTAGTTTATGACCTCTTATATCTCTAAAACTATGGGACAAAAAAATATAAAAAAATTTAGGGCTATCCGGAATGAATAGCAGAATATTTCCTGCGAGTTTCAAGAAAATCCATTTTTTGACCTTTCGATTTGACAGAGACGGCCATATAACTAACTATAATTTACTGCACATATGATTACTATAATTTCAAAATACGTATGAGGCGTTTCACGTTAGCTGCCCCAGCGCGGCGCGCGAGCGTCGAAACATGCTGTTTCTAACTCGTGTTTGCGATATCAAAATGCATTTAAAAAAATTATGTGATAAGCGTTTTCGACGTATTTTTTCCTCAGCTTTCCAATGGTGTAGGCCGTTTTCCCAAGATTTTCCATTTTCACCTTCAAAAAGTATAAAACGTGTTATATATCAAAAAGTATACCTTTAATTTTTTTTTGATCCTCTAGATCTAAAGCTGAGCATTTTTTACATAGCAATTGATATTTTTCACAATATGCTCGAGATTTTTTCCATGAGAAATAGAAGGCGAAAGAGTAGGCGCAGCGCTTTTCCGGCGCGCGGAGCCACACGCTGCAGCGCGCGATACCAGGTGGTACGATGCGCGACACGGAATTGTTTATTATTCATTCGATAGATGGCTTCCATAGTTTTTAACCTATGTAAAAATCATCACGTCGAAGTTATATAAGTACGATAACTATTAATCTTTTTTCTTTTCGAATTTTTTCAAATATTTTTCAATACAATTTAGTGTTGGATTTCATTACGTCTTGTGCATTTGATTGAATCATTGGCATCTATTTATTTAACAATTTTTGCATTTTCAAAGACTATATTTTAATTTATTATATAAATTAAAATGGAGTTTGCTTTGAATGTAAAGTGCACAAATCCTTTCAATAAAAATCCGCATCCTGATTGTCATCTGCAGAGCTTGTCTAATTTTCCAACGCCATTCAGAAGTGCCTATCCACTCATACCGGAAAAATAAAAAATATGTTCCAGTTGTCTACGCCATCTTTATACACAGAAATCTAACTTATCCCCACCTGATGCTAAAAAAGCTAAAACAATGTGTGATGATGAATATCACAA
>JAWWEQ010051341.1:0-10294 GCA_035583055.1 Torymus tubicola | reverse complement strand
TTGATTAAATATCGATCGCGAAGTGCATTCTTCGTTTGTATGAGTAGTGCTTTTACATGTTTTACAAAATTTATTTGTTCTATCTTCGAGCATTTTTATTTCATAACAATTATCTATTTGATGTCCAGGTTTATTGCAATAAGAGAATTTTATTTGGGTAGTTAGGCTTTTTAATTTCCTACAATCTTCTAACTTATGTCCGATGAATTTACAATATTCGCATTTTATACTTTTTCCCCGATAATTATTACTTGAATTTGAATTATTTCGTGTAAATCCATTTTTATTTCTATCCCGATCTTCGAATGATTTATTTGGAGATCCATAATTGTTATCTGACAACGTATTTTGTTGGTTATTAATAATTTTCCTACAAGTTTTTGCCGAATGTCCTGGCATGTCGCAAAATTCGCAATTTCTTCTATTCTGAGAGTTCTGTTGTTTATTTTGCATAATTAGAATTTTTACGCTTTTGCAATCCGTGGTTTCGTGATTTTCGTTAGCACATATCGTGCACCATATCGTCTTTTTGTCTATTGTGCAGTATTTCATTGAGTGCCCGAGGATGTTGCACCTTTTGCATAATGTTGTCGGGCAATTCTTAGCTGTGTGTGACACGCTGTGACAGGTTTCGCATGCTTCCGAGACTCTTGGCAAATTTGTACACGCATATGGGTCGTGTCCTCTTTCTCCACATTTCCAACACATTTCATATCCTTTAATCGTAGTGCATTGTGTAACTTCGTGCCCCATTTTTTGGCAATATTGACAATAATTATCCAACGTCGTATTTAATTTACACGCGTCTACTGAGTGATCTTCTGTACTACATAAATTGCAAATTAATCTTATTACGTGATCAGTCTTTCCGCAATGATATGATACATGTTCTTTGCCTTTACAATAGACACATGAAGCTTTCATGCAAAATAACGCTTTATGATTACTTTCTTTACATAATTGGCAAATAAGGGTTTTGAATTTCATTGGATTCGGGGTTTTGAAACTAAACAAAATGTTTTTAGTATCGTTTCTTAACCTATTTTGTTGTTTTATAACCGACTCTATTTCAATGGCGTCCTGTATCGCGGCATTCATATTTCGCGGTTCTCTAAAATCTATTCGAATTTCTTATTTTAATCCTCTTTTAAAGCTGTTAAGTATGTCGTTTTTTAATTCTGTTTTAAATCTCGTTAATGTTTCTTCGGTTATATTTGGCTCTAATTTTTTTAACTCAATTATTTTTTACCCTAATATTTGTAAATTGTTCGCAAAACTTAGTACATCTTCATCTGAATTTTGAATTTGTTGTGTTAATTGACCGTATAACGAATGTATGTTCTCTGTCGTTTTCTAAGAGTGCTCAATCATCAAAAAATGCAGGACTTTGACTTGGTGTGTACGGTGTATGGAAATTTCTTGGTGATGCTATATCTTGTTTTAATTCCGGAAGTAGGAGATTATTTATATTGTTTATGGATTTGGTAGAGTCTGTAATAGTCTCGTTTTGTTCTAACCCAGTTGTAGTTTGTAAATCTGAATTTGCCATATTACGATCTGCCCTTGAGGTTGTTGGAATCGAAACTATCTCTGTATTTTCTTCTGTTTTTGAATTTGTTGGTACATTAACGTAAATATGTGATGAAAATTTGTCTAATTGTGTATGTGGAGGTGATCTTGGTATTTTTGGTCTCTTTCCAAAAATATTCGATTCTCCTTTTATATCCTCTACTAGTTTTTTTTTAGTTCTGGGTCGCTTTTTGTCGCTTGTCGGGTGAAAATCCTTTTATTTCCCTTACTTTCTAAACCCTTCTTATTTGACATAACATATTACTTTTTCCCCTATAATATGTTTAATGTTTTTGTTTAAATGCTCTCTATTGTTGATTTAGTTATGTATAATTTCGTTTGCAATTATTTATTTGTCAATATGTTTTATTTATTTATTTGATATATATATTTTTTTTCTTAAGTTTTCCGTTTTACTTACATTTCTAATCGTTTCTTTTTTTATTATTAAGGATACAATGTTTATTCATGCAACTAATAAATTTGTTTAAATTAATTTTTTTTTTACTCTGCGCTATCCTTTATTTTATTTCTTTCATGCAATGGATTTTCGATTTATTTGACTTATCTTTGTTAATGCGTATTGTAATATTTTGTTTTATTATTTTATGATTGATTTTTCCTAACCACTGTTAGGTTTCTAAAATAGTTTTATTCTTTTATTTTAAGTTGTCTACTAAACTAATGTTTGATTCGTACCGGAATCCCTGTTAGGTCCGGAAAATAGTTATATTTATTTCTTACTTTTCCCGTCATATATTTATTATTTATTTGATAAGTATTCTTAATTTCGTAATTATAACTTGTTAATATTGTACTTTGTTAATATATTGTAATTTTTCCTTTGTTTTATTATTTTCATTTTTAAATCTTTTTAATATTGTATTTTTTTCAATTTTCTTATTTGTTTTAGACCGTTAATATTTTTCGCGTAATATATTTTTATTTCAATGTCACTTTATATTCTGTCACTTGCTATTGCAATTATAATTTGTTATATAATTTGTTGTTAGTACCTCGACGAGCCGTACGCATTTATCTTCGGTAGTTTTGGCAATTCATGCTACAATGAATGGCCCCAACTACTTACTGCAAAATGTGAAGCTCGGACTTATTCTATATTAGTTATATATGTTATAAAAGTATTATCCTTTTTTCCAAGAATTTATCAGATATAATCTAGTGAACTTTCGTTCGATTTCGTATCGGAACCACTGTTAAGTCTTGGAGTTGGGGAATATACTTTTATGGTTTTGATTTGATTTTATAATTCGATACTGTTATAAATTGATAGCAATTAATGTATATATATTTATTTTATTGATTTACCTTTGTATTGGATGTAGGCTCTTGTAAATAATTGGACTGTTGTTCACACAATTTCACTATGTGCTTATATTAAATACAGAATAAGGATTAGACCTGATACATTTAATGCATTTTTATTGGGCCGTAGATTATTCCAACAATGGATCGTAGATAGTTACTTAAAGTGAAAAAGGGATTCAATTGATTATATTCAAAATAATCAAAAACAGTTACACGATGAATCATATCAAGGTTTAGTTGATCATTTAAATCGCAAATAATGAGAATTTCCAAATAGTTAAAATATTTATATTGCCATCGACATTCGTTGACTCTCCTAGATGCAAGATGCAAAATTATCAAGATTCTATGGCTATAGTTCCTAGTAAAGGGAAGCCTAATTTGTTTAATACGCTGACCTGTAATCCTAATTGGAGAGAGATTCGAGATAATCTTCTATGAGGACGAAAGGCATCAGATCGTCCTGACTTTTGTGTCCGAGTTTTTCACTTAAAGAAAAAACATTTATTGTCTCTAAAGGAAAACCCCATTCTACAAATGTTGAAAACCTGATTTTTTTTTTCACTTAAAAGATACTTTGTAACTTGTCGAATATGAAACAAAAAGTGTTATACCTGAAAAAAAAATTTTTCTATATAAATTAGAGCATCGCCCGGAGCTTGAGTTCCCCCACGAGAGTTAAAAGGATTTTAAAGTAAAAGTACGTTAGTTTAGCGTCGGCAAGCGTCAGTTTTAAAACTTTAAACGTGTTTCTCTCGAAACACCATTTTTCAAATCGGCACGCCGCTTCTAAACAACATTTGGAACTAAAACACGTAGGGGATCTTTAATAAATTAATTTATACAATATTTATAAACAAATAACTATTGTTTGTTTTGGTGAAAATTTAAATTTTTTTTCAAATTCTTTTTAATTACATAAAAATCAATATTTTTAAAATCCCTTACATGTTTCACTGGCTATATTGATGCAGATAATAGAAAAGTATTGCCATAAAAATACTTACTGTTTGGCCGTTATAGTAGTGGTACCCCTTAATAAAGCAAAAAAAGCATTTTGGTGCTGTAGCAGCTCATATACTTGTTGTGGAATTTTCAAAAGCGAGGTTTACCACACGCACATACTTTGGTTACTTTAAAGGATAGGGTCAAGTTGACAATCGTTCAAAATATAGACAAATATATTCGTTCTTAGATAGCGACTCGATATGTTAGTCCGGTTAAAGCATGTTAGCGCATTTGTGGTAAACCATTTCAAAATAAGTCACTAGTATGATACGAAATTCGATTTCCTTCAATGTTTTTGCAAAAATCACTTGATATTTCGACTTCAAACGTTTACTGGGTGATAGTACGTTCAAAACCGCAGAAGGGTGTTATCTTGATTTTTTGGTAATTCTACATAGTTTGTTTTTAATAAGTTTGCAACGATGTCTATTGCTCAGTCGGTAATGATGTGGCAATGGCACCTTAAATTACCAAAAAATATCATTAGTTTTAGTTTTATGATATGAAAATTGTCAATGTATTTGTATTACATTTTGTAATTTTGTAGTACATTAATGTTATACTTTACATAAATTTTTATTTGTGTTTGACTTTTTTAATTAATTTACTCAACTAGCTTCTTTTATTCTTTATTTAGATTATGTGTATTTGTTGAAAAATTTGTTGAGTAACAGTATGAACCTTCAAATTATGAAGTACACTTATATTTAATTTAAGATATATAGTTATATGATATTAATTCACATCGTACCCATGCTAGATCCCACTCCACTATCAACACATTCAAATTTTACCATCCCTAATCTGCACTTAAAATCCTTACTTACTATCCTCGAACCCCAGTTTGTTATCCGTCTCTTCTATAGCAATTTATTTTTAACTTTTACTTTAATCGTATATATGTTGTACACTTGAATCATGTTTTGATTGTTCATTTATTTAGTCATTTATTTGGTTCATGATTTTTTGTATTTTTAACCGATTTTCATTAATTTATAAATCCTCAGGGCAGCATTTTTCGTGATAGACAGAATAGTTTTTTTAGTAGAATTTTCTCAGATTTTCAAAAAAAATACTTTTAACACCGTACGTTTATGCTTTCACTTACGTCTGTGCAAATAAAATATATAAATTAAAAAAATTAAAAGTCCGATCCAGACTTTCTCTACAAAAAAATTCATGGAGATACCTTTTTATGGTCCAAAACTTTCCGTATGAATCCTGTAATGATTAACGATTTTTTTTAGATCTAAATTTCGAAAATGGTGACATATAGATGAAATGGATGATTGTCAGTCACTACTAGTGGGAAACGATATGAAGATCTATTAAAAAATAACCATAAACAGGTAATGGTTGTCCAACGTCATGGTTAATTCAGATAAAATCTTAGGGCACCGTTTAGTAACTAGAAAAAATTCCAGAATTTGATTTGATAGATGCAAAATTTGTATCCATCAAATTTTATGAATGACAGCTTGACCTTCAGAGGTCGAATTTGGAAGAACTGAAGAGTCTATCGGACCAAAACTTCTCTGTTCTTTTTATTTCCAATGTGAAAAATAGGAGTTCCTATTTCAAAAAAATACTTTGACCTTAAAATCACAGTGTTCGTCAAGGTCAAATACAATATCACCAAGTGATAGCTAAAGAAAAATCCTACAAATATTGTATTGGGCATTTTTTGTTGCGACTCGTACTTCTTGTATTATTACGCCTTTCTGTCAGATTTGGAAGTACTAGAGATCATATTTGGACGTAATATTCGTTGCTCTTTTTATTTCCGATGTCAAAAATAGGGATTCCTACGCAAGAAAAAAGGATTTTGACCTTTGAATGACCTACATGGTCATGATCAAGGTTAAATACAAGGTCACTATCCCATATCTAGGAAAAATCATAACAATTTTCTATTGGATATTTTTCTATAGGAGTATTTTTCAAGTGACTACAAGGATTTTTATAACGCCCTGCATATTCAATACATTGTAGGTTTTTGATTCCTTCTTCTTTATATGATCTGTTTTAATAGTATTCACATATTTATTATATGATATGTGCTAATAGAGAATAATGGTAAGCTATATCTTTTCTTGCAATATTATTATAGCCTAATTTACAATATGCAAGGTATATTGCAAGTAATTTGCATTTTACTTCATTAAAATCTACCAATTAGTCTAAAACAAAAATAACGCCGAAGTTTTTTTTACAAAACAACTATATTTCAGAATAAAAAGAATCAAAGGGCCTGACTTTGCTTATTTTGTTAAAAATTAGTTGTATTTATAGTGTATGATATTTTATTAATAATAATATTTTATTTTATTTTTTTAGTAATTAGAGGTCTATAGGTCTAAAATTTACAGAATTTCGAAAAAAGTTTATTTTTATAATTTTATGTAATAGGTTTTTAGAAAAAATTTTAAATTAAGAAAAAATTTCTCACCGTTTTAGATTGTCTATTTTAGGAACCTCATCATCTGAAGAATTCGTTTCATCATCAGTTTCTATAAAAGATGCATTTACTTTTTCATAATGCAGCAAACGATCCAATAAAAATATTTTATCTCGATTAGCCTTTAAAAGTTGTCTTTGAGTTGAACGAAGGGCTTCTTGGAAACATTCATTTTCCTATGACAATTAATATATTAATAAAAAATAAACAAAGGTTTTTACTTAATGTTAGACAAAAGAACGAAAACTATTTATCAAATAACCTTTATGAAAGCTATTTAATATTATAGAATATTATGAAGATGTCATAACCAATCCCTAACAGCCATCAACATTACATGAAACACTATTACTTTCTTGCTTGGTTGAACAGAAGGCTTCATAAAGGTGAAAAAATGATATAAAATTTATTGCACGGATTGAGTCAGCAACCTTGATTTTAGTACAAAATACGTCTCTGGACTATATCGTAAAGACTTTCCCAAAAACCGACCGTTGTCGCAAAACTTGATATAAAGAGACAACTACATCAACTTCAAATGCTAAAAAAAAATGAAACTAGAACATTAGCTAGATATCTTGTCGTTGATATTTTGCTAATTTGTTACAACATTGGGCGAATGAGCAGCAATAATCTTGTTTAAACGATAACTTATTGTCTCAAATATTGGATTTCCTTGATTGAAAAGGGAAGGATACTTACCGTCCCCCTCCAATTTTCATTAAACTTTGCACATGGGTAGAGCATCGAAAAATATTAGACACGTATTTTTTTTATCTGCGGATAAACATATCTAGGGGGTGAAAATCTCCCTTAAAGTTCATTTCCAAAAACCGTTTTTTTTAAATATCTTAAGATGGAATCGGAATTTTTTAATGAAACCAACACTTATTTGTTTCTTATGAAAAGTCGAGTTTTTCAGCACAGTTTTAATGCTAGGGGTTGCATCCCCTATTTTTTATAAGGGTAAATATGATAGATTCCCCCGTATTTTTAATATAAAAATGTTTTCATGAGTTAAATTTGACTGAAAATTGCCATGTTATAAAGAAAATAAAAAATAATAGTGGACCTGTTTCAAGGTTTAAGAGAAACACGTGGACAGGGTGAATTACCCCTAATTTAATTGATCACCTTTTTGTTAGTGTGCGCCTCCGATTTCCATGAAACTTTGCATGGAAATCGGTTAGAGTATTGAAAAGTATTTGACATGTGTTTTTTTTTATCTGCGGAGAAAGACACCTAGGGGTAAAAACCGACCTTAAGGTTCATCCCAAAAACCTTTTTTTTAATATCTCGAGATAGAATCGGAATTTTTTAATCAAACCAACTCCTATTTGTTTCTTATAAAAAGTCGAGTATTTTGGCACAGTTTTAATGCTGATAAGTTGCATCCCCTATTTTTTATAAGGATAAATGTAATTTTTTCACACATTATTTTGAAAGAACAATGTCTTGATAAACCAAATTTTGTTTGAAACTGATGTGATGTAAAGAAATTTAAAAATTATAGTAAACCTGTTTCAGGGTTTCAAAAAAAAGTGAAAAGGGGTGAGCAACCCCTAATTTAATTATTTACTTTTTAGCGATTAAGGGAACTTCAACAAAACTCTTTTTTTAATTCTAATTTTGGAGGGCATATCTTGATCCATATTTACAATTAAAAGTGAAATAAATAAAAAGTGTTCTAATTTCAAAACGTTACCCCTATGAATAATGTCATTGCTAGATTATATGTAAAAATCTTGTATTAAGAAAGGGTCACAATCGCCGTTATTTTATTTATTCCTCACTTAATAACACATAAATTCCCGACAATTACAACAAAACGTACGTGCGGTTGCAACGCCGCGCGCGCCAGGGCTGCATTGAAGCACAGCTGGTCGACGCTGGAAAGTGTCACACACGAACCCGTCTATCTCAGCTTAACTCTCGACCCACTTAACCCTCGCGTACTGGCTCGCACCGCGTCGGGAATCACCCTCTCTCTGTCTGTCTGTCTGTCTCTCTCTAATCCTCTCAGGATATTTTGCTCTCTCTCTCCCCCTCTCTCTCTCTCTCTCAGCTCGTTAACGTGCACCGTCGGCGACGCGTCGTTTGCCTACATACAAGGACTTAAATTTTCGTCAATAAAATATTGCCCTAGAAGTTTAAATTGTTCCAAAATTTGAGGCCCATTGTTCAGGGGCCTGGCTCCAAATATGTCTGGAATGCGGATCGTAGATTCTTGGCTAGACCTAAGAGTGACGAACGTGCACATGTTTTCACTACTGCTGCCAACTTGCAGGCTATGTAAACGGTGTGCCAATCTGTTTCCAAACAATATGCGCCTCAGAAAAAATCAAATAACGGAAGCGGTAATAACAACGTTGTTAAGAACAGACAACGCCTGCTGTTAACGATAAATTCTCTTAGTTTTCGAATAGAGAGTGTGACGATGTCACAGCATCGCCTCAGAGAGTTCTCGAATATTCTGGGATCTGGGAGACCAACTGTCCAAGGGTATCTCTGCTCCAATATTGATTGCTGTTATATCGTCGCTCCCGAATAAAAAGGTGCCATCTCAGAATCCGGCTAGAAAAGGAGTCATTTCAAAATCCGGCTAGAGAAGGTGCCATCTCAAAATCCGGTTAGAGAAACAGTCAACTCAGCGTCTGGTTAGAGAAGGTGCCATCTCACACGCTGCTTTTTTTAACTCCAAATTTGATGTTTGGATTTCATTTATTTTATTGATCGAAGAAAATTTCTTCATAGAAATTGAGCGATCAAGATTAGTTCGCTATTGTTAATGGAGCCAGCGTAGGTATATTACACGTGTAATACGCGTCCGTAATGTACGTCTAATGCGTGTTTAAGTAAATATCTACCGATTTCAATTAATGTTAATAAAAATAATATTTTTGTGTCGATATTGCTATACAACGACACATACCTAGATTTTCTGTTTCTATCCCGCTACTTTTACTACACGTATTACACCGATTATTCGTACATTACACGCGTGTATTAACTCTGTCAGTATTTCGAATCTCGATCTTGAATCGCTCCCGACTCGAAACCGGAAAGAAATTGAGAAATAGACAAAAGAGACAACGCCAAAATTTTACTGATATTAACAAAAATTTTATTTTTTCTTGGAGTTTCGTGATCGACTTCGGGATTCCAGATCAATAGATTATCTAGAATACTCAAATTTTATAAATTACGGAAAAAATTAATAAATGCAATTCGAACATTAAAAGTACTCTACTTATATTATTAAAATTTTATAATGATATAAAATGATTAAATTTTTCTCTGGGCTGATAAAAATATCGGGCTGAAAGTAAAAAAAAAAAAATTTTCGCATTGTTGCTAACCTAAAATGAAGTTAAAAAAAATCAGTGCATGAGATAGCACCTTTTTATTCAGGAGCGACGACATATACACCGCCCCATGTAGAAATACAAACAAGTATCGATCTCTTTAACATAAACAGAGATGACAGCAGCAATTATAGCCACAAATTTATCATGGAGTATTTGAATGGGGATTTGTCGCTGACAACCGATGCCGGTGCTAATACGATCAGAAACCTTGCTAAGGAATTATCATTGCAAATAGTACTGCATGGTCCAACTCACCACAAAACTGCAACATCTCTCATATGGATCGACGTAATAATGACATATGAAATTGACGAAGTGCTGAATTGGAGGAATGGATGCATGCTCATTTTTGGCAAACATGCTATAATTGATGTTAATTAAGAAAGTATTAAGATTAATTAAGAAAGGATTAAGAATTAATACTTTTGCGCCTGCACCTGCAAGAAATGCTTTTTAAGTGAATTTAAGAACATCAATCTGAATACGACAAATGCACTGCTGGCTAGCTGTGACTACGTAAGCACGAATTCCATTGAATCGTAGTTGGAGAAAGTGTTAGAAA
>JAWWEQ010051340.1:0-10294 GCA_035583055.1 Torymus tubicola | reverse complement strand
TTAAGATTAAAATCAGTTGTAAATTGGTTATTTATATGGCTTATATTTGCGTGATGAAACCCAAATCAGTCAAAACTTGTGGCACGTTCCTCTAGAAGTTTATTAACATTTTTGCTTGTATCTTCGGAAATTTTTCAAATACGTCTCTCAAACTTTTTTTACAATTTGAGAATAATGTATGGAATCGAAAAGTCAATGAACAAAATATTGATTTTTTTCCAAATTTATAGGTATAAGATCGCCTTAAGGAACGCTGTGTCTTCACGAGATACAGCAGACGCACCGTTTGTTTCTCGCAGCAGCGCTCCCGATAGATCCCCGATTACGAGAGCTGGAGTCCTAAACTCGCGGACGTCTGCTCTCTTTTATTTTTCTGTTCTACACTAACGCAGAGAAAAATTTTAAGAGAGAAGTCGTCCCTCGACTTTCGTGCAGCAGCAATGTCGAAAACAGACGACTGTTGTCCTAGAGAGGGCATCCGTTTGCACCAAAACAAAGGACTACTCTTTTTCTATTTTGGAAGGCAGTCGTACTACCAAGAATAATAGTGCTTCCAAAGTTTTCTTGGTGCAAATGCAGTGAGACATGAATGCAAACAATAACATGGGTTACTATATCTATAGATATTAATTACCGTACGATGTTTACTGGTGGCGCGTTGAAAGGACTATATTCATACTGTGTTCATAACTACGTGTCTGTATTATTTACTACACTTTATGATTATAATCTGATATAATCGAGTATAATCTTGGCTATAGTGCCTCCACACTATCACTTTATTAGTAACATATAATATCGTCGCTTCCGAATAGAAAGGCGTTCTTTCGGAATCCTCATGAAGAAGACATCATTTCAGGGTCCGGATGAAGAAATCATCATTTAAAAAACCGTATGAAAAAAGCATTATCTAGGAATCCGCGTGAAGAAGGCATCATTTCACTATCAGAAATAAAAATATTATAAATAAATATATTATGGATAAATAGTAACTAAAATAAAGTCTTCTGTTCAGACATCATAGATTATAGTGAAATTCAATAAAATGAAATGTTTTGTAATGGGCTAATTCTCCCGACTGCCTTCTCCGCTGCGGCTGAACCAAGCGGAATTGCTGATGAACGACGCAGCAAAAAATCTCCTGTCGACGAGCACTGGCGCATACCTACCCACGGCGACATTGCTCGTGGTCTGTCGGCCAGCGCTTATCCGTCGGCCGACGATTGCCCGTGCACAATACGCGACTTCTCCGCTGCCTGTCTCGGAAGCGTGCTCTCCCGGCCACCCAAATACGCGCGCCGCTTTCCTCATGAGGCTCCCGCGGCGGCGGGGTTCGATTCGCCGACACTATAGGGAAAAGGATTCAGCGCCAAAGTAGATTCCGGCTTGAAGAAAAGTAAAGATGGACACTGGCCTACGTTAACTTGCTCCTTTATTTGACTTCACGGTCAGAAATAATACGGTCGATCACACAAATCCTATAAACGAAACAAATGGAATACGGGTGGTGCGCCCGCACTCGCAAATGCGCTTCGATGCACGCGCACGCAACATCACGTGCACCGCTGTGCGCTTTCCGTCGGCCCGGACTGAGTGTATCGGCCGCCGCGCACGGCCGATACTCGCGCGCGTCAGCTGGCTTCGCTGAGTCGGTTGCCGTCGGACGATCGGCGTCCGACGAGCTCGCTAATCACTCGCGCTTAATGCATGACCGGACTTACCACACGTTGACGCTCGTCCTCGCCGGGATAGCGCAGTCCAAAGCCGGGTTCGAGAGTAGTCGGCGGGGTGTGTGTCCTCGTACGGGAGCAGCCAGTGGCCATTCCTCTCTCTCTCTCTCTCTCTCTCTCTCTCTCTCTCTCTCTCTCTCGATCGCAAATTTTCGTCAATTGACTATGGCTGCTGATTTTTCAAATCGTTTTCGCGTTTGCCACATCAATGGTCATTCTATCGAACCACACCTCCTCGATTTGCGAAAAGTAGTGCTTGATGGCAAGGCACACATCGTAGGAATCAGCGAGTCTTGGTTGAAACCAGCGAGACACTCATGCGTGGGATGTGGATCATCACGGCGCAGAGAAAGGAGGCGTGACCTGTGCATTCACGATTCTTTGGAATATTCTATTATCGCCCAATCGTCTCAGCCAGTAGTGTATAGGAAACGACTAGAATTCTTATTCGTTTTAGTAAGATCTGCATCGTTAAAAATTCTTATCGTTGTTTATAGTTCGCCCAAAGCTGGATACTGGAGCGATGCTGAGGAGGCTTTGGTCAACTGCAACGTAGCGTGCTATTACACGATTCTAATGAGAGATTTCAACATTAATTGGCGCGCCTCAACCCCACGAAAAATCCTCGAGAGCTCGCTCTACTCCTGCAAACTTTAAGTGATACGATTTGACCCAACTCACCATGATGGCGCTGAGCTATCAACCAGTGATTACGTATGTGTGAGCGAACTCAATCACGTGGTTGCCACTGAACAGTAGCATGTACCGCACATATCCAAGCATGACGTCCTTTTTGCAACTGTGGCTCTTGACACTCCTAAACGCGTGCCTAAGTCGATCACTTGTCGCTCGTTCCAGAATTTTAAGATTGATAATCTGCAGCAGAGTCTAGTCAATATCAACTGGTCAGGCGTCCTCGAACTCAACAGTGTCGACGAAAAAGTTGAATTTCTGTCGTCGAATATTTTGCACTTATACGACGAGTATGCACCGTATCACACCTTTACTCCGAGAAAAAGGCCCTCACCATGGATGAACTTCGGCTTAAAGTCTATGATAAATGCTCGCAACAAAGCATGGGATAGATTTAAACGTACTAGACGGACCATAGATCGTGACGAGTATAAGCACCTGCGTAATTAAATAAAATCGTCCATACACAATGCTATCGCGACCCATTATAACAACAAGCTCCGTGCCTGCAAAAATTAAACTGAGTTGTGGAACTGCGTGAATGAACTGGGGATAGGTACCGGAGCAAGGGACTCTTTTTGTTTCCCTTAGATATAAACGAGCTAAATAGATTTTTTGATGGTGACTCAATCCTGCCCGCAGTTAATGACCGCGGATTTGTTCATACCGTCCCATTGGACGAGCAGTTTTATTTTTCGCACATATCAGCCGAAGATGTTGTCAAGGCTATTCTCCCTGCACACTCGAATGCCAAAGGACCTGATGACATTCCAGTGCAATTTTTAAAAGACTGCCTTTCAACCATTCTGCCAGTTTTATTAAAGATATTTGATATGTCACTGCAATAAGGGGTTTTTCCGTCGGCATGGAAGACTGCTGTCGTCCGTCCTTTACCCAAAAGGCTCAAAGCCCAATTGACTGGCCGCCAATGGAAGCGGGGGACTTCAGACCAATAAGCATTCTATGCGCGGAGTCTAAAATATTAGAGTCGGTCGCATACAAACAGATATCTGGTTACATCTCGGCAAAGGACTTACTGGACCCGCTACGATCAGGATTCCGAAAGGGTCACGGCACACATACGGCGCTCATTAGAATCACCGATGATATGCGGGAAGCTATTGAAGAAGGAAAGATTGTATTGGTATTACTATAATGGAACTTGTTCCTTAGTTAAGTAAACCAAATTCTCTTTCTCTCTCTCTCTCTCTCTCTCTCTTTCGTCCATGAATGCGACACGACTGCGCAACAGTTATCGACGTCGTACCAACCGGCTCTTCTGCTACCGTCCACAAGATCTTCTTCGAGATTCATGCTGAGTCTTCGTCCGTGTCGTGCCGTAAAGTTATTCTTTTCGAGGTAATGTTGTCCAAACGTGAAGTGTATACATAGGTGAGATAGTGCACGAGTGATTTACAGCCAACACCAAAGAAAGAGAAAATGAGATCAATACACAGATTTGAACTGTATTTGTATAAGTATACCTCTGTCTTATGTTTATTTATTGACAATAGTTTTCAGTAACATGATTCAATATATTTCTTTTTACTCTGAAATAAAATGTTCATTCTGATATTTTTCTTTCTGCATATTTTTAAATTTCTTTAGTAGAATTTCATTGAAAAGATTATTTTGTTAGTACTACAGACTGTAACTACACTGTAAGAAACCTTCAATATATATAGATATACAATGTGTACATTTGGAAAGTCAAAATGTAAACACAGTATGTCTATATATAGGGAAGTTTTCTAGCAATGTATTATATTGTCACAGTCATACTCTAATAATTTCATTAAATTTCGTATTTTACTTTTTGTCGCATAAATATGTTTATGTGAATTGTATTTCAGTAAATGAATTTCTAATTCATTTTACTGCTTTTTCTTTTATTTTACAAATTGAACACTATTAGAAAGTAAATCATTTTACTGATACTAGAAGTCACAATATTTCTTTTTAAATAAAGGGTTTTAATACATTATTTTTATTCATTTTTAAAAATTTTAGTACTTACTAGAGGAGGCTGAGGGTTCCGGAACACCAATTTTTTTTAAACTCACAGAGGTTGTAGGTAATACCATACTATAAACCTCTGTAGAGTTATAGACCCTAATGCCTCCCCAGAAAAAAGTTACAGCTATTTCAATTTTTAGAAATGTGTCCGATGTGCACATTTTTTCCATGGTTGGGATTTTTGCTGTTTGTGCTACAAGCAAAGTCTATTTCATTAGTTAATATGTATCATTTTTGTAATATTCACATTATTTTTTTTTGTTTGCCTCTAACATAACATAAATGCTATGTTAGAGCTGATTCTTTTTATGAGTTGTATTGTTTTTCATAATAAATTAAGTAGATTAATATTTACAATCCTCCTATACAAAAGGAATGTAACTTTTTCCGGAGAGACATTAGAGTCTATAACTCTACAGAGGTTTGTGGTATTTTATTACCTACATTTGGTTATAAAAATTGGCGTTGCGGAATCTTAAGCCTCTCTTAATAAGTATCAAGTTTTTAAATTATGAATTCAATTATAATTTGTATGGAAATAAGTACCTAAATATGTTACGGGGATGTTGTCTGTACCTTCTTCGTGTTGTATGAGCACAGCAGACTGTAACTATTGTATAGTACATATAGTAATACAGACTATAATATAACATCTAACTATAACATAGTCATACTGTAATAATTTCATTCAATTTTTTATTTTACGTTTTGTCGCATAAATATGTTTATGTGAATTTGATTTCAGTAAATGAATTTTTAATTTTACGGTTTTTTCTTTTATTTTACAAATTGAGCACTATTATAAGAAAGTATATAAGTTTACTGATACTAGGAGTCACATTATTTGTATTTAAATCAAGGATTTTAATACATAAGTTTTATTCATTTTTAAATTTTTGAATATTTTTAAGATGTTTCAGTCACAGGATGTGGTTGTATAGTGCCTTTGACTTAATTTATGCTATTTATTTTTTAGCGGTTCCATGAGAAGGATGCTGACATAATTATCGCTTTTCTGTGAGTGAGATTTCTCCTGCCTTATGCTTCTGCAGCTATAACTCTGATGACTAAGCCTCATGATAATTGTTGTTGTCTCTTCCACTGGTGAGTAGACTTTGAATGTAACACTACTTAGTTTGTTACTTCAAGTATATACTATTCTTTCAGCTGAATGGACCACGGGTTACAGCTGCAGGGGCTAGCTTCCAGTGTATTTGCAGAACATTTATGGTTATAGCAATTGTCGTATCCAGTATTACTATTTTTTATTTATATCCCAATGTATAATAGATTCATGTTTGATAAATCCTTTTCTTTATTTTACAGGCAGAAAATAGTATTATGGAAGAGAAACGGAGAGAGAGATAGAGAGAGATAGATGTAGATTTAAAAGTGGCTAGACAATGCAAGAGGATGCGTCAAGAGGCCAACGTCACTAAGGCGTCAGCTAAACTTCCATTGTTCGGACTACTAGTTGTTGGGATCTACAGAAAGTTTGCATGTTGCAGCTCTCTCTCCCTCTCTTTCAGTGTAGATTTTCCAGATATCAATTCAACCTCAAAAATTATAAATAGTTTTATGTAAAATTAAAGTTAAATAGGAAAAAGTTTCGTTTCATTATATTTTACAACTTTTACATTCAACTTATTTGTGCTGAAATAAGATGTCAAGTTATAGTTAAAAATCGACTATTGTATATTTGGACATTAAAATTAGTTTTTATAGTAGCTCATCAGCAATTGATTGTACATGAAAATGTTAAATGTTAAAAAGTTTTGTTTTATCATATTTTACAACTGTAACATTTTACTTTTCTATGTTAAGCTAAATTCTGTCAAATTTTAGACGAATATTGACCATTTTATGTATATATAGGGATTTAAATTCGTTTTTATAGGTTTAACTCGTTAGGAATTAATTTTACGCGCCTCATACTGCTTGTTCCAATCTTATTTATATCTATTATATTTAATTAATCTATTATAATTAAAACACTGCAGCGGTTCTCAACTTTAATATCCGTGAATCCGGAAGTGCCCGATACAGTACTTTCTTACGCGTGAAGTCAAGATAGTACCCTCTTATTAATAATAAATATTACTAATTATTGTTCAAAATAATCAAATCCTGGTCCCTAACCCCATTTTAATGAGAGCTATGATTTTTTCAAAAAATAAACTTTGGCGTAGACTTTCTCAGGCACAACTTGATGGATTTTGATGGGGTAAGACTTAAAATACTTGTTTTATATTCAACTCTGCGCCAAAGCTCTAGTTTTTGAAAATTTTATCTCTAAGTATTTTTTTAATGCAAAAAACCATAAAAATTCAAAAAATTAACAAAAAAGTGGTTTTTTGGATTAAAAAAATACTTAGAGACAAAATTTCGAAAAACTGGAGCTTTGGCGCAGAGTTGAATGCAAAACAACTATTTTAAGCTTCACCCTATGAAAATCCATCAAGTTGTGCCTGAGAAAGTCTACGCCAAAGTTTAAAAAATGAAGTTTTGAATAAATAGCCATTAATCTTCATGTTAAAAAAATAACTAAAATGAATGATTTTCATCTCTACAATTTTTCCTCTATCCTAAAACATATAAAGTACATATAGTTAATAAATATATTATGCAATTTGGAAAAAATGAGTGGCTTACCATATTCTTAATGTAACATGTATCAGCATGTACGGACTCAAGCTGTCAAACAGTACCGGGCATTATTCACAAGTTAAATATCTTCTATACATCAATTTAACTTGTTAATCAGGTACAAATTCCTGTAATTAATAATTATTTTAAATCAGTTGCTACAATAAAATAAGCTGCTGCGATTAAAGTATTAAAAGAATCACATGAATCATACACATAAAAGGAAAATAGCAATTCAAAATTTATAAACATGCAATTTACTATATCAGAGTTATCGCAACTAGTGGCACTTACAGCTTGTACAGCTCTTAATCTTTTAGATGATTATATCATATTTCATCATAATTAGTCCTTCTGAATGACTCCTTGATGAAGCCTCTTCCAGTAGCTATCTGAATCTAACAATAACTTCTGGAACTCTGAAAAAGAAATTTCCACAAAGTATCTATGCTTTGTAAAAATTGAATATTTATGCAGTTAATTTATACATATCTGATATACATTGAGTTGGTTGAAGTTTTGGGTAAACACAAGGTACAGCTTGGCTGAATGAAACTACTTAACCCCAACTGACACATCAAAATAAAAACATGGGTCGCACAGAGCAGCCGACACTGACAGTTGACGTTGCGAGGCAGCGATCACGGCGCGTGTTTGTAGCGCCTTGCAGCGGAGTCTTTCACACTTTTTACCAACTGAGCGCACTCAAGCGCGCGATTTGAGTTCACGAATATCATTTAAAATTTCATATGTGTTTAAATTACGTATATATGTATATGTAATATATTAACATTAAATTAATTAACGTATTTTTTCAGTTTGATATCTTATCAAAACGCTTTTTGAGGTATTTTTTTGTTACAAGTTCATTAAAAACTTATTATTCTAAATTTTAAATTAACATTTTAAAATATTAAGTTTCTTTCTTTTAACCGTAAAATTGATTGTAAGAAATTGGTTCTTGATTGGGCTTACGTTTGCGATAAAAATCTAATTAATTGAAACTGATGGTATGTTCCTATGAAGTTTATTGACATTTTTGCTTATATCTTCGCTAATTTTTCAAATGTGTCACTCAAACTTTTTTTACAAGTTTAGAATAATATATAGAGTCGAAAAATCAAATAAAAAAATATTGATTTTTCAAATTTATCGGTGTTTTAAAAAACTATAAAAAAAATAATAAATATGAATAAATAATAAGAAATATGAAAACTGCATATTTAATAATCTTCTGAAAATAATTAATAAAAATAATTTACATTTTATTTGATTACAATTAAGATTTTGCATGAAAAAATCCATTAGATCCGTCAGATAGAATATCGAAAAATAATCAACACGTTGTTTTTGTTTTTCGATCGTATTTATTAGTCTCGATTTCTCAGCAGCCCGACGTACAATCGATAGCGAGAGAGATTGTCTGTGGCAGGCCACTGCTCAGCGCTCAACAGGTACACACAAGCTGTAGCCAAGGGAGCGCTACGAGAATCGAATCGATATCGTCTTTCGGCAAGATCACATCTTACAATATACGTTGCAACCAGAATGTCAATTAAAAAGTGACCAGCGAATTCTTAAACACACTGAGAATTAGGCACTTAACACCCATTTACATGTTATAATTGGTCAATTCCTAGCAACTAATGAAATTTATAATATACATGCATAAGAAATTCAATATATTTTCTCTATTTATTTTAAATAATTTTACACTTCTTTTATGATACAAGAGTATTTTCTTGATCCCCTGGTCGAAAGTACGTAGTTTCGCCACGCTTGTTTCTGAGTTGGTAACTAGGCAACTGTAAATTTTGTTAATAGAATACTTAGAGGTGTTGTCAATATATTCAAAGTCATTAACCCATAGACCAGTAACTTTTGATTATCTATAAACGGATAATAAAAATAAAAAATATAAAAATAATAAATATGAAAAAAAAATTATAAAAAAATTAATAAATATGAAAACTGCATATTTAATAATTTTCTGAAAATAATTAACCTGCAAAGTTATCTAAAGAAGACAAAAACAAAGAAATTTCAAGAAAATTGTATTCGAATTAAGATGCAATTCCAAATTTGTGGAAGATGGCATCATCTATGCGTCACAGAAGATGTGTTACGACCTCCAAGGCACGATTTAGCCACTCGAAGATACTATTAACAAAGATCGAGAGTCGCATTGCATTGGATCTGCCAATCATTGTCGCATTTCCACTAGACTTATCTAGCTTTAGTCGATCTTTGAGGAGTGAAGGCGACTGTCGATCGAAGACGTACTTCTACAAAACCAACAGTTTTCATTCACCAAGCTTTAGTCGATTAGACTTACAATAGTTTTTTTTAAGTAAATAATAAATACGCAGTTACTATAATATTGATTCAAAATTTCTCAACAATTGAACAGTTTTGGAATATTTTTGTTATTCTAAAATGAGAATGTCAAATTCTTAGAGCCCTTTTATCTCCATTCTGCTGGCTGCAAATAATCAAATGAAAATGAAGGTAAAATAACAGGTCATTCCTGATTAATTACCATTTTTAAAAAATAAAAAACTGATGTATGCAGAACAATAAAAAGTTTATATTTTTCCTTAGTACAAAGTAAACCCTCGCATTGCAATATAATACTTTATGTAATTATCAAATTTCTTCTAATTGAAATAACAGTGTTATCCACTTTAACTGCTTATTATATATTTTTGTAAATCTAAATGTACAATAAAAAGCAATTGATGCTATTGAAATTTTTGCTGTAGATTAAAATAGAAATTTATTATTTTTTCAGTGCCTGCTGATACTAGAGTAATTAGAAGTTGTGGTTGGGATGAATCTAACTATAAAGGAAAATGTTACCAACGAGGTGGATTTGGTGGAAGGCAAGAAGTTTGCTCTTGCACAAGCGACTTTTGTAATGGAACTCCTAGAAATGCAACACTTCATTCTCTCTATTACTTATATCCCCTAATTGTATTCCTATTATTTGTTTCACTGTATTGAAGTATATAAAACTTAAATAGCAAATAAAAAATTTTGTTTTACTTTAAAATGTCCGAAGTTCATTCATCGTTATTGCTTTCTCCTAGAAATTTTTGTAATAGTAAACTTTATGATTGATTAGAAACATGATAGAAATGTATTTCGAGGTCTGGAAAATTAAAATACAGAGTCTGTGTATATATATATATATATATATATATATATAT
>JAWWEQ010051339.1:0-10296 GCA_035583055.1 Torymus tubicola | reverse complement strand
TAGTTGATTAAGTTAAATTTTATATTATGTTATTTTTATCACTGTATTTTTACACGAAATATTTATATATGTATTATGTTTGTAAAGGAACTGATTTACAATAAATGACAATTCAATTCACTATGTTACATAGTCTTTTTTTTCTCGTAATTTTTAGCAGAATTTAATTATATTTTTTTCAAACCTGTATATGAAATTCTTTTAAAAATCAAAAACTAAATGAATTTTTTTAGGTTATCAAATGATTGGGGCCCAATTTGGGACTTATACAGTGTAACGGGCGCTGGTATAAGGTCCGAATAATCATATATACAGCGTCGCGAGATTCGAATCTCGCGCACTTATTTGGATCGTGATCGATAGCGCGCCGCGCGGAGCTCGAACCAGATAGACGGTGAAGAAGCAGAACCCTGTCACCGTTGCGCGGAGACCAGAAGCGAAAGAGAGAGAGAGTGAGAGAGAGAGAGCGAGAAAGAGAGAGAGAGAGATTGATAGATAGATTTAGTTTTATTCTGCCATCGCGGCAAAAAAATATTTACAATTTTAATACAAATTGTGTACAACTATAAGTCAAATTATAAAATCGTGTCAATATAAACAGTCAAATTTTGTGATATCACAATGACGGTGACAGTCAGTACGGTAAAATAGACATTGATAATGAAAACTTGAACAGTCACCGAGTCAACAGTTATAAAAATCACAAGTCAAAGAAAACATAATAATAAAAATACTGTAACGGGGTAGGGTTCTAGTTATATCCTATACTCTTCCCCTGGGTTAGCTAAGGGTTCTACGTGAAAGAAACCCTGCTATCCGGCAGTCGGCAGTGGCACAAGGGACGAACTCTAGCCTTAAGCTTTCATTGTAGAAAGCCTAAGCCTCTTTCTACTGTAGCGCCCCTTGCTTGGCGGCACTGCTGCCAACTCCGTTCGACTAGTGCTCGGCTGCTAGCTACACCTTACCTTACCTGCTAACAGCCGGTTCTCCCGTACAACACCGCGGCTTTCAAACTGGGGCTATGTCTGTCTCTCTCTATCTTGCCGTCCCGTTACCATTGCTCCTCCAGGAGTTGCAGCCCTCGGCTAACAGCAGCTGAAAAGGGTAGAGGGCGGTATTCAACTGGCGCCCAACTATTCGGTTTTTTTAAGCCTTCAGCACGGGTTTGAAGATAATACGAGATAGGAAAGTTTTTTTTTTAAGTTTTTTTTAAAAGTTGACGTCAAAAGTAGGTCGAGACTCGCGTCGCGTCCTTGCGAACATTTATAGAGTGCGTGCAAGGGCCACTAACTAGTGGTTTATAACCTTGTTTGGAGGTATAATACCTGGCCTGCACGTACAAGTAGTGAGGAACATTGCTTGTTAAGGCCGAGCATTGTTGAAGTATCTAGTGAGGGCGACAAAGAGTCTAGTCAGGAATAACAAACCAAATATTAATATTATTTATTTATTAATTATTTATTTAAAATTTATGTGTTACATGTTTAGTTAGGGTTTTATTTTCAGCGCTGTCTCTTTGTTGGCAACAGACGTGCACGCCGGAGGGAAATTGTTGGTCAAAAGAATTTTTGAGGTTATTTTGGGAAAGTTGCATACCCGTTTGCGCGAGGGATTAGTTTTACTGCGCGAGCAACGATTTTGCCGACGCGCATGCGCAGAAACCGGAAAAAAAATTTGGAAAATCACTATCGCGGATTCGTTTGCTCTCCCCTCCAGGAGGTGGACGCATTCGCAAATTTTAGTGTTGCGCATGCGCAAAGAGTCACAAATTAAAATTTTCGTTTTGACGCGCGGAATCGTTTGCGCATGCGCCTAGTAGACGGGCAAACACAAAATTTGTAGTGCCGCGCATGCGCAGTGGACAAAAAAGGGAAATTTTGATTTTGTGTACGGAATCGTTTGCTCGAGCGCCAAATAGGTTGGCGCGGGCATCAAGTTTCGAATCGCGGACTCCAGTCGCGTAGAAAGGGCGAATAAAGCCCAAAACCTCGCCAAAACGTGTGCACACAATTGAATTCGTTTGCGCATCGTAGAAAAACGGTTGCGCAAACGAACGGAGCAACATAACCTCCAAACAAGAGGTGAAGTGGAGGAAAGTAGGTTCAACGAAACCCAACGGGGACAGCGAGGCGTCACTCCATCCCCGTTGATCGAGAAAAAGCGTACAAGAACCGAACCACCAGTTAGATAAGAGCGTGTTAGAGTCAGTGGCTATCCAGTAGGTACCTGGTGAAGGATACCACTGACAGTGCAGAAAGCACATAGAGTGATCGGGTGATTGTTAACGAATCCCCTTGCACACACTCGATGTGCATAATAGAGCGATGGAACAGCAGCGAGTAGCAGCATCAAGCACAAGGGTGGCAGATGCCAGGACGAGACATAACGTGCACTTTGAGGACACGTTTACCGTCACAGACGAAAGAGATGTCTGGGACAGGCCATCGCCATCGCCACGGCCAGCTCGCCCCGGAGATCAGGCTGGTTTCCACCCCGGAAACGCAGCCTGGGTGGGCGAAGACCGCCGGAGCACGGCGGGAGGTCCGAGCTGGCCAAACGACAGTGCAAGTAGTCCGAAAGTGGCAGATTCGATTCTCTGGCGCGAAGAGCCAGAGTATCGACGTGTTGTTGGCGAGACTCGAAGATTGCAGAGTCCTGGCAAACCTCTCCGAGGAGGAGGTATTGTCATCCTTGTCGGAACTCTTCACCGACAGGGTCGCCACGTGGTACCGAAATGAGAAAGATAAGTGGACCACGTGGCAAGACTTCATAGACGCGGCAAGACGTTGGTACGGTACAACCAAGAGGTACCAACAGCGTCTGGTAGCAGAGGCGAACAACCGCACGCAGGGGGCGGATGAGGCCGTGAGGGATTACATCACGTGCCTCATACCGATAACGCGGAAGTTGTCGCCGTCCCCCAGCCCCGAACAGCAGCTGGACCAGCTTCACAGAAATATGAAGCCCCAGCTGCAAGCGATGGTCCGTAGAACGGATTTCCGCACTTTGGAGGAGCTCCTAGAGCTGGCGGAGAACGCGAAGACGTTCCGTCCTCCGCCACTGCCAGCAGCAGCTCCCCTGTCAGAGATGGCATACAACCCGCTATCTCCCTCCGACACGCAGAAGAGGTCAAAAGGTGACCCTAGGGAAGGGAAAGTGGCAGGCGTGGTCGGGGAGAAAGATGTCAAAAAAGAAGGCTTGGAAGAGATGCTTCGGCGAGTTCTGAAGCAAAACCTGACGGAGATAGCCGGCCCCATAACAGAGCGTTCGGGAAAAGGCGCGCAGGGTGGCCCGCGGAGAGGACGCGGATACCCCTCGTCCGGCCGAGGCGGGGTAAGGAAGGCCCCCGACGCCAAACTGGAGAGCAAGGCTTCGAGCGCGCCGAGTGGCGCGACACAAAAGGAGGTCCTCGGGGCGGAAGCAGCGCCCCCGCCCTTCAACTGTTACGTTTGCGGTCAGCCCAGGCACATTGCACGAGTTTGAACCGCGCAGGGGCGAGTAGAAGGGATCACTCCCGCCCCTATAGTCCCGGAGATCCCCACGGAAGAGGTCGCCCTGGCCGGGGGCGGCAGTCGCCCCACCACGCAGGAGTTGGAGACTCCCTCGCCAGCCGAGAGTGCGGGAGATGCCTCTACGGCTAGTTCGCCTCATGCAGAGACACGTTGGTGGCTGCGTATAGGCGTAGGCGAGTTCGACCTCCGCGCTTTGCTAGACCCGGGAGCCTCAACGACGGTGATGGGCACCGCCGGGCTCCAGCTAGTAACCGCTTTGAAGAGGGACTTCGTGGTGTCCTCGAGTAGAGGGCTACGAGTCGCCTTAATGTCCAACCTAGATGCGGACTGCTATCTGGGGGTGAACTTTGTACGTGCCTTCAGGGCCGTACTAGACGCAGATACGGATCGGCTGCTCTGTAAGGAGACAGAAGTACACGTCAACCTGGAGGTCGCCAGTCTGACAGCCTATCCAGGAGCAGTGGCCGCGATTGGGCTGGAGGACGCCACAGACTTACAGCGAGAGAGCTGCGGGTCATGGTGGAGGAAGTGTTGAGTAAACTTCTTCCGGGACTCGGCTGCGTTAAGGACGTTCAGCATGAGATCGTCGTGCGGAGTACTCGGCCGATCAAGCAGCACCACTATCCTGTGTCGGATAAAGTACTGGAGGAGATGCACCGACAAGTGCGCAAAATGCTTGATCAAGGCATAATAGAGCCCTCTAAGAGTGGCTGGTCGAGTCCCGTAGTGATGCCCCCGAAGAGCAACGGCACTCGGAGGTTTTGCTGTGACCTGCGGAAGGCGAACGCGTTCACAGAACCAGACGCCTATCCTCTGCCGAGCATGCAGAACATCTTAAGAAAGCTGAGGAAGGCGAAGTTCATTTCCACGTTAGATCTGAAGAGCGCATATCACCAGATTCCCCTGGAGGAGGAAGCGCGGCCCATTACAGCCTTCATGGTGCCCGGACTGGGGTTATTCCAGTTTCGGCGGATGCCTTATGGGCTGACGAACGCACCCGCCACTTTCCAGCGGCTCATAGATCAGGTGCTTGGCCCTGAATTAGAGCCGTATGTGTATGCCTACCTCAATGATATCATCGTAGTCGCCGAGAAGTTCAAGAAGCACAAGGAGTGTCTGAAGATGGTGCTTGAACGTCTCGTGGCGGCGGGGTTGACGCTGAATGCAGAGAAGTGCGTCTTCTGCAAACCCGAGGTAGCCTACTTGGGATTCTTGGTGAAGCGGGATGACACGAGGCCTAACCCGGAGAAGATTGCGCCTATCAAGAATTACCCCGTTTCCCGTAACTTGAAGGCGTTACGGCGTTTCCTTGGCACGTCGTCTTGGTACCGGAGGTTTATACCAAACTATGCGACCATCACCGAGCCACTCACCAACTTAACGAAGAAGAATCAAAAGTACGAGTGGCTCGAGGAGCAACAACACGCGTTTGATCTGCTCCGGGCGATGATAATGACTGCTCCGGTACTGCATCGTCCCGATCCAAATGGGAAGTACATAGTACAGACGGATGCGAGTGACGTGGGCCTTGGAGCCGTGTTGTTGCAAGAATTAGCCCGGCGGGAACGGGTAATAGAGTTCGCCAGCCGCGTGCTATGCCCGGCTGAGCGCAACTATAGCGTAATGGAGCGAGAGTGTTTGGCCGTTGTATGGGCGATTCAGAAGTTCCGCCCGTACAAAGAGGGCTACGAGTGTAGGGTAGTCACCGACCATAGCAGCTTGCGCTGGCTCTGCCAAATGAAAAACCCCACGAGTCGGTTGGCTCGCTGGGCGTTAGAATTTCAGGGCCACAAGTTCACGGTCGAGCACCGAAAAGGCGCCTTGAACCACGTGGCTGATGCCCTGTCACGTCTATACGAAGACGAGGAAGAGGTAGAGTTAGACGTGGCAGCGATATCCTGGGCAAAAGAATCAGCGGACACGTGGTATCAAGAGTGGAGCGCCAAGGTCAAAGAGAGGCCAAATGACTACTCTACTTACAAACTCGTAGCCGGCAACCTCTACCGCTACCGACCAAACCCGAAGGTCAACTCAGCCCTCGGTGACGATGAAGATGCCTGGAAACTGGTCGTACCAGAAGAGTATCATCCCGAGGTGCTGAAAGAATACCACGACGATGCAACCGCTGGACATCTCGGCAGAGAAAAGACCTTCACCCGGGTAGCACTACGGTATTATTGGCCGCGCTACTACAAGGAAGTTAAGGAGTACGTGCGAAACTGTGAGACGTGTCAGCGGTTCAAGGTTGAACAAAGAGCCCCAGCCGGTCTAATGGGTCGTCGAGTAATCGACCGACCATGGCAGGTCGTGGCGGCTGATATCATTGGGCCGCTGCCACGCACCTCCAAAGGCTTTGAATACATCCTAGTATTCCAAGACCTGTTCACCAGGTGGGTGGAGGCCTTCCCCGTACGCAAGGAAAATGCTAAGACAGTGGTAGGGGAACTGAACAAAAAGATCATCCTTCGGTTCGGTTGCTCGGAAGTCTTCCTGTCAGATAACGGCACAGAGTTTAAGAACCATGTCGTGGAAGATTTCCTGAGGGAGCTCGGTGTATATCACACCCACGCTCCTCCATGCCACCTGCAAGCCAATCCCGTAGAACGTGCCAACCGTACACCCAAGACCATGGTCGCTTGCTATCTCAAGGAGCGACATAGCACATGGGATGAGAAGCTTCCGGAACTTCTCTTCGCCATGAATAAGGCTGAGCAGAGTTCTACGGGAATGAGCCCAGCCTTGCTACTCTATGGAAGGCAACCAGAGCCCCCTGCACCCAGCGGAGGCAGCAGGAGGTAGCGGCAGATACCCCGGCTTAGGAGGAGAGTTTGGCTCGGTAGAAGGAGCGGATGGAAGCTCTTCCACAGCTGCACGAGCAAGCGGCAGCTAGAGCAGGAGAAGCTCAGCAACGCCAGACCGGATACTATGACACCGGCCGGCGAGAGCCAAACTTCAAAGCGGGCGATCGCGTGTGGAAGAGAAGTCACCCGTTATCATTAGCCGCCAAGGGCGTCGCGGCGAGGCTAGCGCCGCAATTTGAAGATCCGTATTGGATAACGGACATCCTTGGCTCGAACACATACCGGCTGGTGGGCGACGGGGGACAAGTAGAAGAGGTGGTAGCGGCTGAGCAGCTGAAACCGTACCACGCGGAGGAAACACCGCCCGCAAAGCCGGAAGAGGAGGATATCCCGGAAGAGGATAAAACAGCGGGGATTCTCGTGGGAGGAAATCGAGGGGGCGTTGGGGCGGATCAGGGCGATGGACCGCCAGGTCCAGAGCGCCCGGGAAGCGCTTTTCACGGCCTTCGAGAGGTGGATGGAGGACCACCCCGACCATCCTCCAGCAGCGGATTGCTGGTGGCGGCGCGTGGCCGACAAAAGAGAAGAGCTCCGCCACACCGCCGACTGGGTCGTACGCCGATCAGCGACTCGGCGGCAGCAACGCGCCGAAGAAGAGGAGCGACGGAGGCGAGAGGCGGCAGACCGCGCCGAACTGGAGCGGGTCCGGGCGCGGCGTCAGGAAGAAGAGCAGGCGGTCCTAGAGGCGCGCGCCCACCTGGAGGCGGTGCGACGCCTAGAGGAGCGCCTGACAGAGACGCTGGGCGAGGCTTCCGCATCGGCCGCAAAAATCCGGTACTGCCCGGTGTGCGGTCGACACCCGCCCCTTTAGACCCGCACGGGCCCGGCCTTGAGGCCATGTAAATATGTATTAAATAAAGTAGAATTATACAAATCCTCGTAGTTCGAGTATATTATTGCGCCCTTCCTTGTACAGATATCACGTCCGGGGGACGTCAAATTTGGATGGGGAGTGTAATGGACGCGTGTATAGACTGCGTTAGAACCCCGACGGGATTTGAAATACGCGCGCGACCGCGAGAAAAGGTACACGAAGAGCCATCGGGCGGCGCGCGGCGAAACCTCGGTCCATGACGGAGCACCACGCGGGAGAGCGAAGGAACGAGCAACCATCTTGTTGAGAGGTAGATAAGCCTTGACGCGCACGACAGCAACAGGTGCTGTAGTGTACGGATCGAAAGAGAGAAAGAGAACGAGAGAAAGAACAAGTGTCGCGCCCCCACCATCCGCAACCCGTCGTGCCCGTGAGTGCCAAGTGTTGGAGGAAGCGACGAGCAGGAGCTTTGCGTCGGCGACGAGATCTGCGGGGACAGCGAGGTATCTCCATCCCCGCCGACTACGACTGCGTGCGTGATGGCGGAGCAGCCCCGCGTAAGTGGATTCTGCTGATTATTGTTGCGTGCGAAAACCTCGCGGTGAGGTTTGTGCGGCCGCGCGGGCCACGTGCGTGCGTTCGATTTGCGAAGCGGCGAAGCCGGCGAGCGAGCCGGCTCCCTACAAAGTCTCGGCCTACGCGCGAACTTATATTTCTTTGATTGACGTAGAATAAACCTTTTATTACATTTTATATCTCGATTCACGCGTTGTCATTTCTTGCCCGACCCGTGCATGCTTCCCGAATACCGCGCTCTACCCTTCTCAGCTGCTGCTAGCCGAGGGCATCAACTCCTGGTGGAGCAACGGTAACGGGACGGTAAGATAGAGAGAGACAGATATAGCCGCAGTTTGAAAGCCGCGGCGTTGTACTGGAGAACCGGCTGCTAGCTGGTAAGGCTAGGTGTAGCTTGCAGCCGAGCACTAGTCGAACGGAGTTGGCAGCAGTGCCGCCAAGCAAGGGGTGCTACAGTAGAAAGAGGCTTAGGCTTTCTACAATGAAAGCTTAAGTCTAGAGTTCTTCCCTTGTGCCACTGCCGACTGCCGGACAGCAGGGTTTCTTTCACGTAGAACCCTTAGCTAACCCAGAGGAAGAGTACAGTATAAAGCTAGAACCCTACCCCGTTACAGTTTAAACGTTTATTAAACATAAGAAAGTTATGAAATCAATGAACAAATTGTCTGCTAAATACGCATACTTGCCGAACGCGATAAACGAAAATTAAAAAAATATTGTCCCCTTGGAAATTGAAAATATTGTCATAAACAAATATCGTTACGAGATTTTTAAGCATTCCATAAGTATAATAAAAAAAAGTATGAATTTTAATATTGAATAAACATTCGGATTGTTCACCTAAAAACTACAAAACAACGCGTCCGGCAAGTATGTGTATTTGGCAGAAAATCAGCACAAATTTGTCTGATTTTTAAATACTCGACAATTTGTTGATTGATTCCATAACTTTCTTATGTTTAATAAACGTTTAAAAATAAAAGGGACAGACAGAGGGAGAGAGAGAAACGGATAATCTTACTCGCCAATATTTTTGCTTTTTTTAAAAGTAATTTTAGAGAGATTTCACTAGTTTTTAAGAGTTCAAGAGTATATTTATTTTTTTTTTATTTATTGAGCCAGTAAATTTTACATACAGTAAACCTTAAAGAAGGTAAACGTAGTTACCTGTACATAGGCTGGTACAAAAGAGACTTATAAACTAGACTTATAACTAGATATTTAAAAAAATAAATAAATAAAATAAAAACTCATATAACTTTGAATAGAAAGTATAGTTTAAAATATTGATACAAATCTAAAAATATAAGTACAGCATTATCAATGGTGTTAGTACTATGCGTAAATGGATTCTTGTCCATAAATGATAAAGTACTTTAATTTATTTTTAGTACTTTTTTTACTTAATTTTAAATCTTTCAACTCATTTGGTAGAGCGTTCAAGTTTTGAATTGCAACAATATAACTGCTTTTGTCGCTTATTGCTCTTTCCATTTTAGGAAGCAGTATGCACTTATTTCTCGTCTTTGACGTGCTTTTTGCATACATATTTCTGAGCTTCTTATAATGATACATAACGGATTCTATTGTAAATAGCTGTTTTACATTTAAAGGGGGGTTTTTTCAGAAAATTAATTTTTGTTAATATGTTTTAGGATTCTTGTTTGTATATTTTGTATTATATTCAAATTATTGTTATAAGCACCACCCCAGGCAATGAGCGCCCGGATTCGATAACTCGCTGAGCGCTCGAAGACGGGTCCAACGTCATATAGTAGTTTGAAAATTGAACTCGCTCAAATCGAAAAATTAATAATGTGGTCACATGCATCTCATTAAGATATACATTTTCTATATTTACGATTTTTTAATTCGATCAATAGTTTTTTTTTTTTTTTATTTTTTTTTTTTTTAGATTTAGCGATCAATAGTTTCTAAGATAAAAATTAATTAATTACAACAGTAATCAAGCACAAAATCGGTGTTTTTCTAAACTTAAATCACCCTAACGTTACAAAAAGAACATGAAATGCTTTGAAATTTTACATACATATTCAGAAACTATTGTAGAAATCGAAACATTAGTTTAAAACATCAAAAAATGTTAATGTTTATTATTATTATTAGTTTATATGACCGTGTACGCACTCTTCGCCGCGAAAACTTTGACGGAAAAAAATATGTGGGGAAATTTGAACTTCAACAAACTGTCAGCGAGAAAGTTGTTCGTTTATGATCAAAGAAGTTTTGTGGAAAATTTCAAGTCGGTTAAACGAAAAATGAGAGAAATACAATGATTATAAGAACGCTCGCAGCCCGCTATGGCATGCGCCGCTGCCTCGTGGAAATGCAGACTACATTGCGCATACGTTTTTGCATTTCCACGGTTTTGGTTCGACATTAATATTATTAATCATCTTACTTAAATTCTTTCAAATTTCACAAAAATAATCGTGCATACTCGTAGCAATTTCAGTCATGTCTTGTATTTTTTTACCATTCATGTTTATGTAATTGACTGCCTCATTACGTT
>JAWWEQ010051338.1:0-10298 GCA_035583055.1 Torymus tubicola | reverse complement strand
AATCTGAAAAAATTCAGGATAACATATGGGATGGTTACGAAGCGATTTAGGTGATTTTAAAAGAAAAAAAAATTTTTACCTCTCCATTTACCAGAGAACTGCCCATATGCATCTATATATTCATCATTCTATATATCTATGAATCATACTATATATTCCTTGATAATACGTAAAGACTAGCTTTAAATTGTAAAAAAATAACAACTAAAGTTATTAAAAAAAACTTTGATAAACAAGAAATATTTTCTTCAACCGTGATAGGAAAACTACAGAAAATGGATTTTATCAGATTATTATCACAATATATCTACTATTTTCGTAAGATATTAGTGTATGTATATGAACACATTCTTTTCTAAAAAGTGTAGGATGAGTGTCCATTACTGTATCTTTATTTTATCCAGTAAATAAAACTTGTCTCAGCAGACACAGTACTTAACTCACACATTTATTCTATTCTATTACAAATATGCACATAACATTTCTAACACATTAAGGAAGATGCAAAAGAAGTGAGGATTTGATTAAAAGGAAAAATTAAAATTAAACTAAACAAATATTATCTCAAAATTCTGGTGAAAATCGTTTACAAAGCAATTTTAAGGATACTTAAATAAATTCCAATCTAAAGAAAAAAGAGAATGAAAAAGCATTTTTTCTGAATCTCATCCATTATTATTGGTAACATTAAAAATGTTGTATCTTTCTTAACTACTGCAAAACACTCATAAGATAGCTTGATAATATTATCATTTTGAGACATTTTTACAGAGTATTACGTGTTCCTTTTTAATATATTGGTAACTGAGGTATCATACACTACACTTTGGCTAATGGCCTTACTACAAGATGGAGGATACTTTTTTGCCAAGAAAAAATTATGGCATTATTTATATCTTAGACAAATAACATTTTGATGTAAATATCTGATAAAAGTAATTAAAGCACCACTGATTACTACACTCTAATAATCCAGGTTGTAAGTTTTGTTAAACTTACTCAATTATTTATTCCCTCATCTATAACAATAATACTATAATAGTTATGAGTACTTAGCTGTTGCAGCTATTTAGGTAGTTCTTTAATATATCAAATAGTGGATTTCAAAAGTAGTCAAATTCTAGTCTAAACAATTTTTCTTTAAGTTTTAAAGTATAATTTGTTGACATATTTAAAAAAAAATGATTGAAAATAGTCAATTTTACATGGCAATTAATAGGAATCAAGTCAATAGAAAGTTAAGTATGTTACTTAAAAGGTTAGTTTTCAAAGATTAAAAGTGCTTTTTCTTACAAGTATAAAAAAAAATATGTATAAAACCAAACTTTTTGATAAGGTATTTATGGTTCAGAATAGAAAATTTCTGTTTTTCGAACCTTTCTTGATTTATTACGTACATCACAACTTAGTACAATTAGAAATAATTAATTTTTATTCTATGTTTACCCTTTTATTTAAAAAATCAAGAAAGTCACAAAAAGTTCATAAATAATTTTTTTACTCATGATTTGACTATTTAAAGGATTAAATAATACTTATTGTTTTGTAATCACAGTATTGACTCACAAGTCCTTAGATAACCGTTTTAAAATCTCATACAGTTGACTATCAACTATTTTCACAACTGTGATTTTCACCTGACATGCCTATATTCCATTTTATATTTGTCGAAAAGCAGTTGTAGAAAGATAAATCAAACCTTGAAAAGTATGATTTATATTTATATTTTTACACAGCCACTAACCATTTTTAATTAACAGTAAATAAATTAATTACCGATATAGAATTTATGTTTACATAATAAATATAAAAAATATATGAAAAAAATTATATTTTTTAAACCCACAGTGTACGCATATTTCAAATGCTTGCTCCTACAAATGATGTATTAAAAAAATTAAAATTTAAGCAAGATGTGCAACTTCATACCAGGTATCTTAGTAAAATTCATATTTGTAAATATTAATAAAAAAAATATATTTATTTTTTTAATTTATAGAATACAAAAATAACTCACAAAAATATTTAAATAAGTTAATTTAAATCTGATATAAAGGAAAGTAATATGCTTTTTCTTTTTTTTCTTTATAATAATCTCTGTAATAAGGCAGGTGGTGATTACGTAGCGTGGAAACGCCGTGTCTTCGCTCTCTCCGTGTGTTGTTGTTCATTGCTAGACGCACTATCGGCCTTTCCACATGAGATGCTTCGTACTCGACGTGTGTATCGAGTGCGCCGCGTTTCTTGTAGATCCATCTAATGGATTGGTCCACTTTTGAAAATATACGAAATTCCAACCAATGAGCAATACGATCTATAAGAAACGCGGCGCACTCGATACACACGTCAAGCATCTCATGTGAAAAGGCCGTATATCTAGAGAGATTGACTTGACAGCGCATATTTAAGGGACTATCCACAAATGCACCACGCTGCCCCGCGCTGCATCGTGCCTGCGCCGTGTCTGCGCTGTCCGCTTGGATACGGGAAGTGAGAAGTAACTCTATGTTTATGGTCTATGATATTATTCAAGCACATGAACAAGATGAATATAAATAGAACATAACCCACGCTTTACATCAGTTTCAATATTGGAGCTCGGGGGTTTTGTGGGAAAATTTACAATAAAATGTTTTTTTGTTTCTAAATAAATATTATTACGTTACATTTTACATTATATCATAACATAATATTGAGACACGTTAAATTAATTTGTTATAAATTAATTGTTTTCTATTTACAATGGTTTTTAATAAAATTTTTAATAATTTAAGGACTGTCTTCTTTTATCAACTTCCATGCTTCACACTAAAACAATATACAATATAGATATAATTTCAATTGCCATAATCAAGGAGCGCGGGCGCGCTGCGAAGGCAAGTATAGAAGAGCCTTAGGACGACCACACTACATATACTTTGAAAAGGGTCCCCGAGAATTTCAATTACTTACTATATAATACATTGAAATTAAGATGATTTAAAGTACCGACATAATTTTAGAATGACAATATCTTCTGCAAACACTAATAGAATTACTCAAAAAATTTGTTTTAGTATATTAGTTACATATACGGAGCGCCTGACAGAATTATTTTCCCAAATAAACTTTCGAATGTTAATTCATTAAATAATGAAATTGGGTTGATTTTCGGTTTCATGTGGCCTTAAGTAAATTTTATACCACTCACGCATTAGCGACAATGATATTGAATGATAATGATAATAGAATGTAATAATATTTATTTAGATACAAAATAACATTTGATTCTGAATTTTCCCACAAAAGTCCGGAGCTCCAATATTAAAAATGAAGTAAATTATGTTCTATCTAGATTCATTTTGTTCATCTGTTTGAAGAATGTCATAGAGTTACTTCTCACTTCCCGTATCGAAGTGGACAGCACACGCACGGCGCAGACACGACGCAGCACGGGGCAGCGTGGCGCGCGGGGCGGCACGATGCATTTGTGGACAGTCCCTTAAGCGAGACAAGACGGGCACGGGCAGCAGTGGAAATAGAATCATTTTAACATGGCGGCGATTTTGCTCTGACTAGATTTTTAGTGAGAGCCATAGCTCATAGGATTTTAGGGATTTTTTAGAGACGGCGGTGCGCCGGGCGCGCGGTAGTCATCGGTCACGATAGATGGTGCGGCTGCCGAAGATACTAATGCTTTTATGCTTTTCAAAATGTGATTAACATTCATTCCATCAGCGGTCATAACTTTTTTTAATAAACAATGATAAATATAAATGAATTCAGCATGATACAAGCTATAAACGCTAAAAATTAATATCTCTATAAACTTAGATCCTATCGATCTAGCTTTTGAGGTTAAAATTAAACTAATTTACTTATCTATAAGTCTAATGTACTTTTTTTTTTAAATTGTTGATATTATTAAATGACTTAAATAATAAAAACACAAAGCGGTGGAGAATAAATAATTTGATATGTATACTTTTATTCATTGGTATCCAAATATAACTAAATAAATTAATTGATATCAATACTTATGAGCAACCATTTAAAAAAAAATTTGTGGATATATTTTTCATTATATTCTAACATTAAAGTTGTTCTCGAGGCTTCGTAAGAACTAGACGTATATAACACGTTAGTCGTAAAACGAAAACATATACAAGTCCTCAAGACCAGATATTAAACATTAAAAAACAGTAAACGCATTTCAAAAACTATTGGCTGAGCAAACCGATAGATACACAAAACCAATTTAATCTTCTTCCGACGGATAAAGAAAAAGAAGACGCAAATGAAATTACCTGGAAAGTAAGTACGTAAAAGTAGCGTTAGCGGGGTAGAGAATATAGGCCCACAAAAATCTTGCTGTATAAAATAGCAGAAAATAATTACACGCTAAAAACACTCTCTAACAACGAAGTGAAAATTCTACCTAATTCGTCCGAAAAATACTTACCAATAGTTGAAGAACTAAAAAAGAAAAACACACAATTCTTTACTTATAAAAGAAAACAAGATATAAACGACAAAGTTGTGTTAAGAAATATTCACCCCTCAGTCGATATTAATGATTTAAAAGCATCAATTGAAGAATGTGGTCACAAAGTAACAAGATTGTCAAATATCAAAGAACGATTAACTCGAAAACCGTTACCACTCTTTTTTGTTGAAATAGAAACAAATTCAAACAATAAATCGATATACGAAATTAATAAGCTGCTAAATACAATTGTTAAATTTGAAGCACCTCCAACAAAAACTTTATCCAACATTAAGAGAAAAAATAATATCTTCTCAAAAAAAGTTCGAAAATTCAAATAGAGTAAAAGCCAACTTGACTTACGCACAAGCTACTTGAAACAGACCAGAACAAAAACCGAAACAGAATCTCTTGAGATACACTCACAAAGTCAAACCCAAACAATAACAGCAAACCCAAACTCAGACTTGAATTTAAGTAAATTTGAATCAATTATGATGCAGTTGATGAGTAGGATGGACACAATGCTACATCTTCTGTCATGTTTAGTAAATAAAATTCAACAATGAAATTAAAATAGATATTTGTAATGCAAACGATTTAGTACAGAGAAATCTTAAACTAAAAAACTTTTTAATCGAGCATAATGTTGATGTCATGCTAATCTCCGAAGCTCGCTTCACGCAAAAAAAATTATTTAAAAATTCCACAATACTCTATTTATAAAACCAACCATCCAGATGGAAAAGCACATGGAACAACAGCAATAATACCATAGCCACAAAAAACAAAAATTTTTTCTGACCTGTAGAGGAGACCTTCATATCTTATAGTATTTTGACCCGCTGAATCCGAATCCGGCTTCTGTTTGACTCCATCACGCCAGGGTCAAGGTCATTTCAAGGATAAATTGACAAAAAACCGTCCAAGCGGAAAAATGCTGTATCTATATGTTTTCGAGGTCGCTGAATTCGAATCCGATGTTTGATTGACCCCATCATGTCAGGGTCAAGGTCATTTCAAGGTCAAATTGACAAAGAACCGTCCAAGCGGAAAAATGATGTATCTGTAGGTTTATGGGGTCGGTGAATTCGAATCCGATATTTGTTTGACTCTATTAATTCGGGGGCGGGGTCATTTCAAGGTCAAATTAAGTAATCGCTGAAAAAATGTATTATTTGAGAAAAGTAACATTCATAAACGTCAGTCAGTTTCATTTAGTATGAATGATGAACATTTCTCGCTCCATAAGTCTGTTGCACATGATTGAACGTCTGCATTCGATAGAAACTGTGACCGTCGGCATTTTTTAAGATTTCTTAAAAGGAATTAATCAGGAACACTTTACTGCCAACTCGTGTTTTGATCTCTCTTCAGACCACTCTCCGATTATTGTTTTATTTAATCAAGAACTTAAAATAGTTCAAAAATCAGCAGAAGAATTAGACAAAGCAAATGTGACGAAAACTATCCCAAAAAATATACTTGAAAAAATACAAGAAAAAAGAAGATTAACAAAAAGTTGGCAGATCATCAGATCAAAGCCTATTAAAAAAACGTTAAACAAAATAACCAGAGAATTAAAAAACATGCTTATCGAAAAAAATTCAGGACTCCAAAGGTATTAGAAAATCTAACTCCAAGTGAGACTACTGATTATTCGTTGGGGAAAGCTGCAAATAAAACTTAAACGACCGCAGCTGCACATACTACCAATTAGAACAAATTCTGGCAATTGGGCAAGAAATGGCTTAGCTAAAGCAAATACGTTTGCAGAGTACTTAAGCAGTGCATTCGGACCGTTTACTGCAGAATCCCCTGAACAAGATATAACTGAACTATCTCTTCAAGAAAATAACAACATTCAAGAAACTTTGCACATAAAAAATGTAAAATTGAAAGAAGTTCTACAGTGTATAAAACATCTTAAAGATTAAAAAACACCTGACTATGATAATATCAATGGTAAGATAATTAAGGAACTACCTAACAAAGCCATACGACTTTTAACCATTATAATCAACGCAGCTTTTCGCCTAAATCATTTTCCTAGCCAATTGAAAGTTGCACAAATTATTTTAATACCGAAACCTGGTAAACCCCCAGATCATGTTTATCCTACAAATGCTAAGAAGTTAATCCCAAATCATCAATTGGAATTTCGTAATAATCATTCTACCAGCGAGCAAGTTAACAGATTAACATTTAAAATAAGAGAAGCCATGGAAAATAAAAAATATTGTACTGCTGCTTTCCTTGACGTAGAAAAAGCTTTGGACAAAGTTTGGCATATAGGTTTATTAAAAAAACTTAAAAGTATATAACCGACAAACCTCTACAAGATACTTAAGTCCTACTTAACGAACAGATTCTTTCAAGTTAAATTCAATGAAAGATTGACAAATATTTTTCCTATTAAAGCTGGAATGCCTCAAGGAAGTGTATTATGGCCTACCCTGTACTTGCTATACACTGTGGACTTACATGTAGCTCAAGATATAACTATTGCAACGTATGCAGACGACACTGAAATTCTTTCTATCAACTCTTGTCCCAAGGATGCCTCTGTACAGCTACAAAAATATATAGATAAAGTCGAAAAATGGTTCAGTCGGTGGAGAATTATAATCAATGAAACGAAATCAACGCAAGTTACATTTACTCTGCGCAAAGAAACATGCCCACGAGTAAAGCTTAATGGAAAGTTAATATCCCCAAAACAATGAAGTAAAATACCTTGGCATATACCTTGACCGTGGATTAACATAGAGATCTCATATCTGGGTTAAACGCAAGCAATTAAACCTTAAATTTAGAAAAATGTATTGGCTTTTAGGTAAAATTTCGCAACTTACTCTAGAAAATAAAATACTTATACACGGTGTCCCAAAAGTACGGACACACTTAAATATCCCAGAAAATAAGAGCGATAGAAAAACGTGATTTTTAAAAAATAGGAACCCCCATTTCTCATACCGGATTCCGAAAGAGCGGGAAATTTTACGTTGAAAAAGATAGTTTTTAATTTTTAAGAATGACCTTCAGAAGGTGTGAAAATAGGGGTTCCCATTTAAAAAAAAATCACGTTGACCTTGAAATAACCTTGAAGTTCACGCTTAAGGTCAAATTCAAGGTCACTATCAGAGCAGCGCTTTGATTTCACAAAACTTTTGTATTTAAAGTTTTTTTCTAACGCCCTTATTTTATGAGATATTTAAGTATGTCCTTACTTTTGGGACACCCTGTATATACAAATATTCTCAAACCTATATGGACATATGAAATCCAACACTGGGGGAAATTGAAATTATTGAAAGGTTTCAGTCTAAAACCTTGAGAAATATTGTTAATGCACCTCGGTTTGTCCCTAATGACATCATCAGAAATGACTTAGGAATACGAACAGTTAAAGATGAGATTGTAACCCACTACAATAGGTATAATTAAAGATTGATTGAACATCCGAACCAATTGGCAACTAAACTAACCACTACACCAATAATATCAAGGATTAAGAAGTACAAAAGCTTATAATGTAAAAGTATTCTAAAAATTGAACTGGCAAGACTTAAAGAGTATGACCTTGGAGTTGAACCTACATGTTTTTTTTCTTATTCTAATGTAAATATACTTTCTCTAATGTAAATAATTTACTTATTGTTGTAAGACAGATTGTAAATAAAATTGTTTGTTGAAAAAAAATATTCTAACAAAATTTTTATATAACGGTAGAATGAAGAATCAAGCATCCGATTATTGTGATGAAAAATATTCATTCTACGATTTGAATCTACAAAAATAAAAGAATATCTTTGTCATGCATTATATATACTCTACTTGACAAAAAAAGAAATCTTTAACAAAAGACGTTAATTCTAAAATTTATAATTATGGATGTGAAAACATTTCGCATTTACTTATACATAATTTAAGAATTATGATATAAAATGTTTAAGTAAAGAAACCCCCTTTCAACTCAACAACGTAATAGTTTGAAATAAAGTTTTTCGAGAATGATTATATTCAAAACCAAGATATTATTCCACTTCATGGCTATTTTACGGTTGAACAGCATCTGACAAGGGAACTACCCGATTTGAAAAATTCAAAAAATTTCCAAAACTACATTAAATAGTAGTCGTCAATGTAACGAAATTATTTTTTACATCGTGAAGCCTTTTATAAGGGTTAAAATCACTTTTGAAGTTTTGACTCACCATCATACCATAGTGAATTTCCCAAATCTAATGACAGATTTGTAATCAACAACCTCAAGAACCCATGTATATACATTTTAAAGAGAAAACTAATGGCTGAAACAATATAACTAATTTATCAATGTTAGGGGTAGATTACCCACTTAAGGATCTTGTTAAAAGGAAATGTGCAATACGTAACGATCATTTATTTGTTTTGCGCCATTAGAAAAAAATAATATTTAATCCATTTTTTATTATTTTCTGAATATCGATGATAAAACTATGCTTGAAAAAACACAATTTCTCCCTCTAGAAAATAAGGGCTACAATCCCTAATATTCAAACTACTATGAATTTCTTGTATTATTTATTAGAAACTTCAACATTTTTTTTTATTGAAAAAAATCCAGTAGAAGTCGAGATATATTGAAAAAACGTTTTTTGAGTCTAAACTTGAAATGTCATTTTAACACTTATAAAGAGCTTCACTGCCGATAAAAAAAATAATTTCGTGAATGTTACATTGGCGACTACTATTTAATATAGTTTTGAAATTTTTTTGAATTTCTCAGTTCGGGTAGTTTCTTTGTAAGAAAAACATCATCCTATTTCACATCTTCTCATTTTTTAAAAGTTCCGCATGAGATAATTACAACTTATCTGTAATAAAAAAGCTGAAGAACAGTATGTGAAAACAAATTAATTGATTTCTGATCGGACCCAATCTATTGGGCTACGCAGTCCTTATTGTATATTGTCATGTATTCTCTGCAAAGAAAGATTGATTTAATGCGTTTTAGGCTAATATTTTAAACAGGAGCTATATAAAATTGAAAGTATTGGATTTGGCATTATACGATGAAACTGAAACTATCAAGGACAACTCAAAATATATTTTATTCATTGATTTTAAGGAATTTCATGTTATCATTATTAAAACAACTTCAGTAAAACATGTCATGACAAATACATCAAAGGACTTTTAAGCGAATAAAATCTATTTAAATTCATTTCTGTATGATACAATGGATTTGTCGTTCACTATATTATGGTTAACGTATTTCGCGACTGTTTAGTCTTAAGAATTTTCTTGAAATAATAGATTTTCGACAATCGCATTTCTGTATAATTCCATCCTTCTACGTGCAACGCGTGTCTTCCAGCTATTTGGACTTAGGAATTATTTGAAATGCTTGACTTGCTTTATTTAGTACGTCTATATGTTACATTGGGGTTTTGTTTAACTCGACTACATTTTAATTGTCAAAAGAATTATTTCATAATTTTTTTATTTTCTGATATATTTCGACAATACCTTTCACACTATCTACAGATTATAATATATCGTTTAATCTTTCGCAAAATGTAAAGGGTTGAAAATAATCTTTGAAAAGATTCAAATCTATAAATGTTTCTTTAAAACTCGGTGCTTAATTCTCCTTTTCTGGCATGTTGGAATAAAAACGCATATGATGAAAGAAACTTTTCACATATCGTGTCAAAAAATTTTATCCTCATAAGGCTCGAGCGAAGCGAAGGCGTAAACGTTCACACGTGGATTAAGGCCAGGTTCCTCTAAAAAACGTGATTTTTTTCAAGCCATTTTATTCATAGTACAATACATGTTGAGTAAT
>JAWWEQ010051337.1:0-10298 GCA_035583055.1 Torymus tubicola | reverse complement strand
GATGGTTACGAAGCGATTTAGGTGATTTTAAAAGAAAAAAAAATTTTGACCTCTCGATTCACCTGAGAACTGCCCATGTATAAATACAAAAAATTCTTATTCTATCTTATTCTTTATTAATGTGGAAACGAATGTAAGCAGCATACGTAAATGTAAAGAAATGTATATTTATAAAAAATGTTCTATATTTAATTTTCATAGGCACTTATTTACATTTATATAATACTTCTTTATATTTATATACATTTTTCATTTTCGTCTGGATATAAACATTTCGCATCGCCGGTTTTATACCTTTTTTAAGATTATGTATTTATATTTGTAAACAGTTGATACACTCAAAATAGTAGTAACAGAAAAAACATTGCATTTTTTTGTAAAAGAAATTATGAAACTAAATGAAACTTCTAAATTACTGAATTTGAATATTTTTTAATATTCTTTATTTATATTTTTTCAATTACTTTTCTTCATTTTCTTCACACGCTTCAAATTTTATATATAACAGATCAGATGTTTGCAACGTTGAACAGCAACGAAAACAAAATTATTTTACTTTAAAGTTACAATTATCAATTAATATTAGTTTTGAGTGTAGATTTAGTATTTTATAGTATAAAATAATTTTAAAGCAAAAGTTTTCCGCGTGAAAATATTATATGAGACCTCATATGATATTCTCATAAAGTTCTCATATGAAATCGGTATACGAATTTCAAACGTATGAGATCGCATGTGCAGTTTAATTAATTAATAAATAATTTATTTTTAATGTAAACGTATGAATAAATATTATGTTGTATTGAATATATAGAAGTAAAACGAAATATAATATTAGAATTAGTAAAATATGTATTGATAAAAATTTATTGCTCTTTTTCAGATCAATTAAAATATTATTCATACTCTTATACATTAAAAATAAAGATAATATAGATCTGATATGTCTGAAATTCGTATAACGATCTCATATGAGATTTCATATAATATTTTCACGTGGGTTTACACAAAGTTTCCATTGTTTAATAATTTTAAAAATTATTTCGTTGCACTTCAACGATACAAACTTAAGACCCATTAAAATATTACTTTACTAAGGTACACAGAAAAAAAATTTAGGCTTAGAAAATTCAAATAATATTTCATGCAATTATCTAATATATCAAAAATGGGGTTCCACAGTAACAAAATTCTAGCGTATTCTTTAAAATTTAAGGAATTTTTCTCTATTTTTTTAATATACAGATTGACGATCCATTTTTTGAGAAAAAAGTTATTGGAATTAGTAATTTTTACACGCAGTTAATAGGAAGAATATCTATTGTGATGGTAAGTAGTAAAGTTTGTTACATAATAAAATATGTTTTTAAAGATGAAATTCTGTTCTTTCTCATAATTGCAAAAAATATGTATCAAACCGACCTTTTTAAAAAAAAATATTTCTTGTTGAAAATAGAATTTGATATTACCTCTTTATATAAAAAATCATATAAATTTATAAATAATTTTTTCACAAATTTAACTAGTTGAAATGTTAAAGACTTCTTATTGTTTCGTGATTACTGCATTGACTTACGTGTTCTTAGAGAACTAGTAAGAGATAAAGGAAAATGTAAAATTTATACATACTTTTTTCATTTTTAGGACAATATCTCATTTGGAATATTTTTTTGGTGAAAAAATTATATAAATATGACTGATATAATCGTATTTTATAAGGAAGAAAAAATAATTCTTCCAATTAATGAAAACGGAAACTTGTCTTTAATTTTATTAAAACAAAGTATACCAAATGCACAAAGTTTAGTTTATAAAAATAAAGATGGTCAACTGCAAGTGTTAGCTGTATCAGTAAATGAAATTTTAATAGATACTGAAGTGAAAGAATACAATGTGCAATTGAATGAAGGTACGTAAAAATTAAGTAGTTATGAAGTATTGCAATTTTAAAAAAATTACAGTTTCAAATAAAATAAATAATGATAAACTATAAAAGCTATAGACAATTATAATTTATTACGATATTTCATAACTATTCATTTCATTGTTTATAACTCTTTAAAGTTTCACATATTTATTCCTAATTTTCCATAATTTCTTACAATTTTCTATGAAATTTTAGTGGACTTTTATCTCCAAAATTAGGTCAAGTACCCAGTGTCGGGACAAAGTCAAAATTCTGATCTACGTTGGGACAGCGGTAAAAAGATGACTATTAGAGATAAATTAAAGAACGAAACCCATATATTATTATTGTTTAGGATGTTAAGTATTTAGTCAAACGTATATTATATTGATTTAATGTTTCAATTTAATTAAATACTAATCAAAAGTTTTTGAGGTTAGGTGTGCACCGAGTATGCATAGTCCAGATACTGGATCCCCGAGTTCCATAAGCTTGTGTCGGGACACGTTTAAATTACATTGTCCCGACATCGGGTCTGAAATCTGTCCCGAGATTGGGATAGGCTAATTATTACGGCTTGTCCCGTTATACCGGACTTGTTTACTTTTTTTATACTTAGTTTTTTAATATAAAACATTTAATAGTCTATATGTTTTTGCATAAATTGTCAAAATAAGTGCCAAATTGAAGATATACTTAAATATTTTGAACGACTTCGTTCGTGTATAATAATTAATGTCGCCGAAACATATTACCATATGAAAAAGTGTCCGACACTGGGTATTTTACCTTATGTAAGAAAACGGGAAAAATTTAAAAAATGTTATTTTCAAAAAACCATATTATTTTATATATTAACTTTTAATTGTAATTTTTAACATTATTTTACTTTTTTGCGCAGAAATTAAAAAAAATTTGAATGCAATTTTTAGGATGCAATTCACTACACCAAAATGTAAAAAAAAATGATTTTTTTGGAATTCTACAATAGTTTACAATTTCTTTTATTTTCTTATACGTATTCTTGTGAGATTTTAAATTTGTTTTATTCTTTATAAGTTCCACTAATAAATATTATAGACTTTGTAATTTTTAATTCATTATTATGCAGATTTTCCAGAAAAGGCAAATTCTGTGGATAATAATCTAAAAGATGTATTCAGTGAAAGGTATAATTTTAAAAACCAACAACAAATAAACAATCAATTGGTAAATAGTAAATTTTTTTGTAAACTATGTGGGACAAGATAAAGTAATTTAAAATTTCAAATACTTTTCTTTCAGATTTTTAAAAGTTTTACTGTAACGCCTTCCAAAACGCGTGATTTGTTAAATACGCTTCGCATTGGCTGGTTGCATAGAAAAGATACCAATAAAACATACAGCAAAATGAAAAAACCCTTAGGCGGTATTAAAAGACTGAAATTAAATGAATCAGAAATTTACTCAGCTCATGAAATAAAAGAAATGGCAATCAAGGAATTCACTAGTAGTAAAAATCACACAGTCATGAACAAGCTCTCCTTCGAATTGGGGTTTTCCGATGGACGAATAGTTGATCATTTTAAACGGCCTGACGGTAAAATTTGTGATATTTGGACCTACTGTGAAGCGTACAACATAAGTTTATACAAACTGAATCTCTTCTTATTGTCGGTGTCAACTGACGAGACAGACTTTGAGTTCATGAAGAGAACTGCCAAAACTGATAGCGATTTAGATTTAGACGTTAATTTAAAAAGAAATAAAATTTCGGATGATAATGAAGTTGCCGAAAATATACCCTTAATCAAAGATGATATAAGCATCTTTTACCACTATATCAGAGTTTCAAAGTATTCAAATGAACAGTCATATACAGAGTGTACAAAAATCGATCTCTACGCTTACGTCTTAGATGATCAGTCAGGCATCATGCCGACTATAGAAGAATTCGACCCATTGGATTATGGTTGCATGATTAGTAGATTGTCAAAAAACGAACGCATGTTCCTTCAAATTTATGTGAATGAAGATGGTAGTAAGTCCTTTGTTTTCCCATCGTCAAGCGGCACTAGTCTCACCACCTGCCATACGATTCTTCATGACACGGACGAGGTACAAGGGATCTATGAAGGAAGACTCGGCATAGGTCTCGTAACAAACTGCAATAATAACTGCCGGCCGACCTTTACTTGGTATAGGGATGACGAAGTATTTAGACAGGGAGAATATTTATACTGGCTCGGTGACATCTCATCGGATGATGACGGCAAAGCGCATACATGGTTCTGTTCCGTCACTTGTCGTGAAATGAAAGGTGAATTGAAATCGAAAGTTGTTCAAATCAGTTGACAAAAGGATGCTTAATTTTAAAAAGTTAAAATATGAGAAGAAAATAAGTCATAAAAAATATGTAAACAACTCAAGTATTCCGTCAAGATTTCAATTAATCAAATTTAATAGTATATCGTTGATTTCGTAAAAGAAGGTACTGTCTGAGAATCCGGCTGGAAAAGATACCAATTCTAAAACCAATTTGATAAAGTACAAACTCTTCAATAAAGTTTTCTAATCAACTTTACGGCGTTTAAAACGATTCTTAAAATTATAATAAGAGCGCTAAAAATGCATCAAATATACAACCGATTAATCTTTATTATAAAAGAGATAATTTAAAATAAATTCTTTTTGACTTAATTTGTTAGAAACAAAACAAAAATCACCTTTTCGCAAGTTGGTACATTTTTGAAGCAGATTCTGGTTACATTCTTCCACCTAATTCTGAGATAATACCTTCTTTTACAAAGCAAACAAAATATTACTTTCTTATGCTAGATCTTATAGATCTCGTTATTTTTATTCAACCAAAAAATGAAATATATGGTGTGTAGATTTTTATGCTAATGATTGTTTTTTACTGTATTTTAAAATTCAAGAGAGATAATCTTAAGGAGATGCGAGTACCTACGTAATTTTCGAACAGGATAATCCTATGGAAGATACTGATAAAAAAGTTAAAAGATTTTGATAACAATTTTTATTCTTATAGAGGGCGTGATATATAGTAATATTTACGAACATAAATTTACAATAATGAAATAATTACAAATTCAAATAAACACTAGCCTATTTCGTCGTGTTTATAGAGAAGGCTTGTGAATTTGGAAAGGTATTATTGATTTGCATCGAAGTTGCTATGGATTGTAACAAAAATTGATGCATTTCAGTGTTGGCAATGAAAACCAGCAAGTTTAGAAAATTACGAGAAACACAAGCAGCGCGTGCAGTAAACAAATACTTTCATAATAATTCATAATGTGTACATATTGTTTTATTTTATAATATATACAGTCATGTAATAACCAACATTGTTAATGGTAAAACACTTAGAATGATATATACGTTTTCGACACTATTTTCTAATGAGGATTGCATTTATAATATAGGAATTTCAAGCCAACATAAATAATGCTAGTTTTCGTTGAAGTTTGGAAAATGTGCTTGCCTTCGTAAGAATGCGATGAAACTATTCTCTCTGTATAAATGAAAAGGAACTGTATAATAGAGAAGAAAATTATTTTAACTCATTTTGTGATTATTTTTTTACCTTTTTATAACCTTCTCCTTTCTTTTCATTGCATGCAAATTTACCATTAAGTGTACTTTTTACTTTAGTAACCTCCGAAATTATTTAATTTTCAATTCTTTTATGTAAACGATATGGTTTAATCATGCTAACTGCAGAATGAAACTAGTTATACTATTTTAGTGTTCGTATTTTTGGTGCAACTTTTTTTTATAATTTAGTTTAAAAACAGAGTTAGTACAGTTTAATTATTTATTTACCGTTCTTCGATTGGGTCTTAATATTATATTATAGCAAAAGATCTGATATTATACATAGCCATTCATTTATGATAGTTACATACTATACACACACATCACTGCAATAGCTAACTGAATAATAAAGATTTATGATTTTTTATAGGTGCTTTACTCTAACCCTATAAAAAAGACACTTTATTCTTATTAGTTTATCTTTGGATTATTATGAGACCGTATAAATGACTCATAGATTTGATTATTGAGTTCTTATTAATACTATACAGCTACATTTGTTCATTTATATATTTATTTATTTATTTTTTTTTTTTTTTGAGATTATGATTATGATTATCTTCGTTTCAACGAGTTTAAACTTTATGATAATGACGTAATTTTAATACATAAAATAATGACATTTTTTATATTATTTAAATTATTCAGTTTTAGATACTCAGCTCAAGAATTCAATCTTGAAGATTAAAACACATTCGATTTTGGCGCCTATTCTATATAGACCAATCAAATGAATCAACAACAACTAATCAAACTTATTGTATGTAACTAAACAATCTTATTGTGATGACAGAGTTCATCATATCACTTTTTTAAAAGAAAAGAAGATATAATAGATATATTATATATAAATATATAAAAATGTTTAGAATCCTAAATGAATCTTTAAAAAAAGTAGTAGATTTATACTAATAAAATGTTACAGATAAGGTAAAAACGTTTTTAAATTATGAAAATTATAAGAAAATTTTTTAAAACTAGAAAGCTTTATAATAAAAAAATATACTTTTAAAAGAATTTTCATGAAATACGTCTTAAAAAGATTATAAGCATACCTTTGTACTAATTCGAAAAAAAAACATTTTTATCTCAAAGATTTTATTTTTCTCACATGTTATTTTTAATGCATGCGTACGTGCGCGTTAAGTTTTACAAATTTTTCTAGATTAATGATACAGTTAATGCAATAATATTAAGTGTTTAAAAGAATCAAACATAAACATATTAAAAAATTGAAAATAATTTTTTTCGTTAATATCCTATCTGTTCCTACCGTATTACAATAAAAAAAAGATTTGTAGTAGATCATGAAATTACAATTTTTTATGCAAATGCGACGGGATAGACAATTCTTTTTTTATTAATTATTTTACGTGTTCGGCCAGTTAAATGGTGTTAGTGTAGTAATAGGGTATATAGACAATTTCTGAAAGACATCGCATAAATTTAGGAAGCAATCCACGATCAACGATATTTTTATTGCGATGCGAAAATCATTGACAAAATTTATACAGCTCATTTTTAGTAAAGAAAAAAAATAAAATACAGCTGTAAAATACTGCAATTTATAACAAAAGTATAATCATAATCTAAATTTATTAACATAGTTAAGTTATTAACTATGCAGTCGCAAGCTAATTCCACATTAATTTATACCTATATACACGCATATATAGTTGATTATAATACTAATTGAAAGAAAATTTCTTTGACCATGTTTAAATAGCGGAATTTTATACTATTCTAAGCTTTACTATTATTAAAGATGCCAGAACATATTTAAAAATATATGACCTTATATTACTTCCGTTTTATTTTTATATAATACACTAATATTCTATTTTTATAATAGGCTTAAACTAGATTAAATTAGATTATATTTTATTTTTTGCAATATTATACCTAAAATTTTATACATACATAGAAATGACTATTTAGATGAAAATATGAGAACTATTTGGATTTTGGCATACTGACTGGGAGACGGTACTACCTGCGTTTCAGGGAGTTTGCTTAAACTTTTAGGTACGTTTTTGGATATAGAAGGATGTGTAAATATGAAGTAGGCTGCATTATACAACCCTAGCGTTAAAAAAAACTGAAGTTCTGGATATTTTTAGCTTTATTTTAAAATAAGTTATAAACAATGCTTCTTCTTAAAACGGTAACCATTCAATTTGAAAATGGTATTTAAGTTTCTAAAAGTTAAATGATTACCGTTTTAAAAAGATACATTTTTTAAGACTTTAAAAAAAATTTGCGGACATATTGTACGATTTTTTTTATATTTTTTATATTTCATTTTTATAATTTCTTTCAATTTATTCTAATGAATAATGAAATAAATTAAATGCTATGCAACACTAAATATTAAAAATGATAGTTGAATAACGAAAAAATAAAATATAAACCGTTAATCAATTTCATAAGGACATTTAGATCATTGTGTGTTTATAGGTGTGATAATGGCAAGTTTGCAGGCGGTACAGTCAGTGATGATCTCAGGAAAGAACTCGTTCGAGCTGTACGGTTACGATGTCCTTCTAGATGAGCATCTGAAGCCGTGGTTGCTCGAGGTGAATGCTTCGCCATCGCTCAATGCCACCGATCCTGAAGACTTCCGTTTGAAATTTGACCTTGTCGATGACGTACTCAACGTCTTGGACTTCGATCGACAGCTTACGGGACGAGAATTACGTATCGGTGGTCTGGACCTTCTGTGGGATGACGCGCCAGTCTGGATCGGCTGTTCTTGTCGCGGTGATGCTTGTCCCGAACCACCCCGCCGTCTGAACATTTTCCTTGGTGCCGAAAACGACCGAAACGAACAGTTGCAGACACTGCGGCACAAACTCGGTGCACGGGAAGCTAGCGATTAAAGACTTTGAGCATTACATGACAAATTTCTTACTTACAAAATGCTTTAGAACGCAACAGAGCACTCAAAAGCAACCACTCTAATGCGGTTATTCATTGAATATGAAAATCTATTGAATATGTAAAAAAAAATACAACAAGAAAATAATTAAAATAATGTTCGATAATAATGTGGAAATGATTCAAATAATTTTTAATTGCGTTTATTGTAATAACTAATGTTCAATAACATGTTTTAAAATTACTGTATGTATAAGTCATAAATTTTAAGAAAATATAGCTACATACACATCTCATGATTTGCGAAGTTATGACTTACTTTTATTAAATACATATAGCTTACTTTTATATGTCTTTAGTATGGTGGAACAGACCACCAATATTTTTTTTTAAATATTCAACATTATAATTAAAATAATAAAGTTTTTCAATTTATAATCTGCTTAAGTCTATATATATATATATTACAACTTTTCAATATTTCTAGTTCCTTTATAACACTAAATTAAAATCATTAACTTTAGTAGTGATAATATTACTCACTTAAAAGTGGGTATAAATTAATTTATACCTAATTAGTTTCATTTTACACTAAAATATATATCTGCAAAAATATTAAATGTATTTACACAAAAATTTTTCAAAAATATGTGTTTCAATTATACGATGGTAACTGGTATGAAAATCAACCAATTATGGTATAATGAAATTTAAAAGACGGACACCATATAGCTTTTAATATGAATATAAAAATATAAAAATTTAGATAGAAATTTGTATAGACCGGCGCAAGGGTAGGACTCTGTGATACCGACACAGTTGCACTGACTAGTGCCGTATTGCACCTCATTATAGCTATAAAATATAGTAACAAATGGACCAGTTGCAATTGTAATAATTTTTGCTATCCAACATATTAATTTTTATGATCAAGCATAAATCGCAAAAAATGATTTAACTTTTATTTATCGTTATTTCATATTTATATAAATCACGCATATTGTTCTGTATTAAAAAAAAAAACATTGAATGCTACAACAATAAATAGATAAAAACGAAAAGAGAAACAGAAAAAACATAATTCTTTTCTGTCAGGGAATAACTGTAAGTAACTGAAAATACTGCCATATTATTTACTTTTCAATTTCTCTATCGCAGATATTTGGTTTTATATCTGTGGCTTTGAGGCATAACGATATAAGTCCACTTTTTGCGTTTCTGAGAAAAATGAGTTTCAATGTTTAAACTGATTCGTAAGATCAGAATAAACGAGATAGACCGCGATACTGTACTAATAAATTAACGCATGTAAAACAAATATTTACATTGTGATATGACCATGCATTTTCTCCTTGATCGTGAAAACTCGATAAAGTATGAAGTTATGTCGTACTTATGCCGGGAACTTGGACTTATTTAATAGTTCCGTTCTCGTTTATTTTTCGATCATTTTCGTTAATTTAATTATGAATTTCAATCAAAATTAACAATTAATCAACGAATAATTATGTTAAAAATAATACAACTTCAATACAACTTGAATACAACTTGAGTACAACTTGAATTCGCGATAAATTAAAAAGCATCTTTTTAATTTGGTAAAAGAACAGGTATTATATGGACTAACTTTCAAAATTCTCACATTTATGCACTTAACGTTTGTAAAATTTTAAATTTTATCCAGTTATTGTATATATTTTATATAAAATAATTTTTATATTCAATTTAGTTGGATAAAATAAATTAGTGCTAGACTTAGGTTGTTATACCGCGCACTAAATTTGAAAAATGGACTTATGTTGTTACGTTTTTTGTATATTATAGCTTTAGGGCACACAGAGAGAAATATCTTATGAAAATTTCAGAAAATATCTAGTAAAATTTACTATAGTGCTCTACTAATCGTAGGACAAAC
>JAWWEQ010051336.1:0-10299 GCA_035583055.1 Torymus tubicola | reverse complement strand
TGAAGAGAGCGTGTTTTGCACGAAAAATGCGTCGCGCGCGCCCGCTGGCTGGTTTCTGGCGGACGCTCCCATATGTAAGTATTCTAACAGCGCAGTTCTTTTTAAATAACATTCTAGCGTTAACGACGGGCAAATTTTCCTGTTTTTATTATAACGAGGTATTGTCAATATAGGCTGATTTCTATCATTTGCTTTTCATCTTAATGAGTGACAACATTTGCATACGAAAATCTGTTATTAACGAGAACAGTGAAATAATTTTAAACAATAAATTTTCTAGCATTATACTTTTGTAAGATCCCAACTTACTAATGTAATCTAGCAGGACCTGTGGGTTCCAGGTTCTATTATATTTGGGATCTGGTTGGCCTTAGTTTGAAAACAACTTTGAAAAATCTTTTAATCACTTCATCTTCACCTACGTGCGGAAGTTGAAGCACTGTAAGAATCCATAAGCACTGCAGAAATCAGTGTAAGTTTCTGCTAAAGTGGGTGCGGCTCTCTATTAGAAAAAATAAGCAAATCAATTCAAGAATTTAGCAATATTTTTTCCGATGTTAACATTGAGCAGAATAGTGGACCACGGCTGCGATGGCCACATAAAAACAATTATTATTCTTGTTCAATCATTTCTTATTTTTTGGAGAAACTACAGTATTATTAAAAAAGGAGGAAACGTGTAAAAAAATTAATTACTGCATAATAATGTAAGGCATAAACGACAATACTGCATATAAGGATATTTGAACCAAGAGACGTATCTTGTGCATTTCGTATTAATACGACTAGCAAAAAGATCTATCTCTAGTTTGCCAAATGATTTTGTAATGACTTTATAAGCTTTATTACATAGAATTTCGCCTCAGGTTCTAACCGTTTTGATTATTTATCTGCGACCGTATTCTCGATAGAACTTGTGTAGGAAGCAAATATCCAAAGATCTCTCTATATTTAATACCACCCATTCTATTTATGTAAGAGATCGCCACTGTATTATCAATGCGAAGCAAAACATTGCAATGATGTAAATCGTTTGCAAAACACTTTAAACCATAAAATGCTGCCATGAATTCTAAAACGTTAATTGGAAGAGTACATTCATAAGTGTAAGCACTCCAAAACCCATGAGATGTTGTTTTTTCGCACGCAGCATCCCATCCGGATAGCGAAGCGTCTGAAAACCTCTCAAGACAAAAACTTGAGGCTTGATGGAATTCGCAGAACCATAGACATTTTCGTACCACCAACAAAAATCCTTATTCAGCTTTCGAGATATGGTCATTTTCTTTGCATAATCTCCTTTATGTATAATTAGCGCTAAAAAAAGTTCTTTCTAAACTCTCAGCATTGGCCCAACTGTATTTAATGGCAGGGCAACATGAGATTAGAAACCAATAATTTCTGCGAAATCACGAATTTTACATTCTCTCTTTGTTAAAAACTTTTTCGCTAAATCTTTAATTTTATTTTCTTATTTTCAGGTAAATCTATGTTCATATTTTCCGTATTAAATATAAACCCTAGATATGTATATACTGTATTCGGAATTAACATACTCTTTTCATAATTTATAATAAAACCTAATTTACAAAGCGACTCGTAAGTAAAAGATACATCTTTCTGACATGTTTAAAAATCATTCGCGATTATGAAAAAATCATCTAAGTAAATCAGTGTTTGATACTGTAATGGTTGAACTGTAGGAGTGGATGGTCAGGAGCTCGACCTCCGCCACCGAAAAACCAGTAGACATTTTATGGAAAAACGTCTCCCGGAATTTAGCAGTACCAGAGACTCGAACCCACAACCTCCAGCAGCCTTGTCTTGGGAAGCTAAGTTCGGCGTTTACTATGATGTAAACAAACCGACGCCTTAGCCACCTGAGCCACGGACCGTTCTCATACAACGTTTTATTGAATAAAAATCTTTAGTACTTTCTGTCTCCTTTAGCTATCTTCCCTCCCTAGCAAGACTATCTCCCCTATTTACGGTGCTGCCTGCCGCACAGGCACAATCTACCCTTTGTTGATGTATAATAATTTGTATATAATTGTTAACATGTAAATGTAAAATAATTAATAAAGGGTACATTTTTTTTTTATAAATACTAAATAATTTGCATCTTTAAAGTCAATTGTGCACATGTAAAATCCTAAATTCATCAATCTAGAAAATTTTCAGTATAAAAAAATTTATTTAAATTTTTTAAATTCAAAATAAATCTAAAACCGCCGTTCTTCATGTTAATATTATAGTAATTTATTATTTTTAACAAAAAATTTTGAGCATCATCCAGCTTTGTCAACACTGTCAAGATTGAAAAAGCAAATGCAAAGAGTATTTGTCAGAATCCTATAGAAACTGTTACCATGTCCTCAATGGATAAAAGTGAAGAATTGCTAAATAAAAATAGAGAGTTTAAAGAATCAAAATGGGACAATTTTGCTAATAATAAGCAAAAAGCTGCGTTGAATATGATCAACGATGTTAAAACGACAATTACAGAGACCTCCAACTTTCTAAATTTAATGGAAAATAACGTATGTGAACTAGAAAAGAATGATGATAATGATTATTTTAATATTGTTTATGAAAACTTAGTTCAAGTAAATAAAAAATTTTTTGATAATTGTGTAATTGAAGTGATGAAGTGCATTGAAAAATTAAAATAATCATTTCAGTATTTCTTGTATTTCTGTAACTACGTATTTAATCTTTTGTACTACTATATTTAAAATACTTATTGTATTTTATTGTAATTTTAATTTTATGGTTACAATGGATAAATATTTTCTTCATAATTACTTTTTACATGATTTTTACTTTTTAAGTACTATAAAATTAAAAAAAAATAAGGATTCGCATAATATTTTAGTTATAGCTTTCACTCATTACAGACTAATAAACTATTACAAGATTGTAAAAACTACCATATGGCTCACGATACACAAATATAGTATAAATAATATGGGTTTATTACGTTATTATTATATATAGAATGTATGTATGTATTACGTTATTATTGTATATAGAAATAGATTTACCTGGAATCATTATCCTTAAAAGGCATGTTGCCATTGCCAGGGTACTTCACCGACATTTGAAATAAAATAGTCTGCTAGTATATTCCTAATAACATTTTCATCTTCAATATTAACATTGTTACGGTCAATGAAATCAATATCAGCATTTGACCCTGTATTGCTGTTGTCATTATCATTATTTCTAATAGTGCGTCCCATTCTTATATCATCAGTAATAATAAAATTGTGCATGCACGCTAAAGCCACCACAATTACTTCCACACATTCAAGTTTCCACTGTAAAGGTGATTCTAGAATTCTAAAACGCTTTGTTGAAGTACCAAAAGCACACTCTACTATCCTGCGAGCTCTTGGCAGTCGGTAATTAAAAATCCTTTTTCTATTACCATAAGCAGCACCTCTTAAAAACGGTGTTATGAGGTACTTCTTTAATGAGAAGCCCCCATCACCAATAAAAAAGTGTGGTAGTCGGGTGTTAATACGTGGAAGAGCAGTAGGCTCAGGTAAGTCTATCAATCCTTCTTGTAAAGCTAATCCCAAATCACTATTTTGGAATATGCTTGCATCATTTAAACCTCCTGAAAAGAATACATCATCATTTTCTTACATAAAAATATAAGATAAAAAACAATATTACTCACCAAAATCACCAATGTTTATCCGAAAAAAGCGTTGATAAGCACCACACATTGCTAATAATACTATGCTTGGAAAATTTTTATAATTATAAAAATAGCTAGCAAAATGTTCTGGTGTTTTTATACGAATATATTTTCCATCTAGTGAATCCAAACAATTTGGGTAATTCCAAAATTAATTAAAATTATGGGAAATGTGAAGCCAATCATCATCTGAAAGAAAACTCACATACTTGTCACGAAGCACTTTACAAATAGCTGTACAAACTTCAGGTACAATCTTTTTTATAGTAGATCTACCAATGCGAAAGAAACGAGTTGATTTTTTTAGAGTCTCCATTTGCTAAATAGCTTTAATAAGAAATAATATCCATTTAGTAATAAAATTTTTATATTTATATTTATATTAATAAATGGAAACTTCTTACTTGAGTGTAACAGGTGGTAAGGTTTTTCGTACACTTCTCTTCATTAACAATGACTTTACTTTTTAACGTATATATATGAAAATTAAGCGCGGACTCGATGTTTGTGCTGTGGTCTCATCGGGATTCTTCGCTCAATTGACGGTTATAACGACGATCAAGACTGGATAAAGATGATAACCTCTATTTTTTCAAGAAGCATCTGAGTAGACAAATCTCATCGACATAAAAAAAATTATGCGAAATAACTTTGTACTAATAACTACATTGAACGAAAGAGTAACTTACGAATATTAATGTAGTAATATAACTACGTTTCCACTAATAAGTGGTTATCAGTTGTGGTACATTTGGAAGTTAAAAATGGATTTGAAAGTTGACTTACGGTCTCGATGCTTACTTCTTTTCTTTATATTCTCATTCGATATATTTTTTATTTCGCTTCTAATTAATCATTGAATCATGTGTTTCAAGTCCTCTTCACTGCTTGAATCCGATGAAGAAATCTTTCTCTTATGTATTACCATTTTCCAAAATACATGTGGCTTATACGGCACAATTAAGAAAAGGAATAAATCAAGCGCCTCGTCGCGACAGGGACGTGAGGCGTTCTCTTGTTTTTTTTTTACCTTTGAATGTGTGATTAAAGTGACGCGGAGAGAGGGACTACCATTTGAACATCAGGAAGAGGCGCTTTATACAATCCAACTAATTTTTTGTTTCTATTCATCCATACTGAAAATCTAAAAATATTTAAAGATAATTGTAATGTGCTTAAAAAATGGAAAAATATTTTGTCAAGCTAATGGCTAAAATACCCAAATTAGAATTTGCAATGCTGGATTCAAAGTCCTGAATTGAGTTTCTTAATTTTAATAAACTAGCTACGATCAGCGCGCCCTATACCTTCCATTTTATTGTAAATTTTAGAAATTTAATGATATTTTTTTTTTAATGATTGTAAAACAAAAAAAAATTAAATGTTAGTGCCCTTTTTACAGGCTAAACGCTCTATCTATACATTGTTTCAAAAAAAGAACTAAATTTCGTGGTAAAGTCATACTTTTAATTTGAATTACTTAAGTTTTCAGAACAATATCAATTAGAATTTTGGAGTTGAGGATGCAGGATGGCGCAGACGGGTTGAATTGATGAGGGCTAGGCAGTAGTGAATAGTAACAGAGTTTTTATTAAGGCTGCTGTACAGGTTGCGAATCTCTAGCCACGCAGTGGCTGTACAAGACTGAGCGCGAGCGGAGAGCACGTGTGCTCATGAGTGAGTCCGCGACTCGAGAGAGCGGGTATCTGCTTTCTTCCTCTCGTCTTCTTCCTGCTAGTTGCGCGACCTTAGCGCCTGCTTCCTACTCCGCATCGAGTGACCTTCGCGGGCAGCGAAGGGAACGAAACCCTTTTTTTTAAAATTGCCAGAAGGGCTGGACGGTTGCGGGGCTGGACGGTGGCTGGTTGGTCGCTGGACTGACTGGCTGTTGGCTGCTTGGCTGTTGGCTGTTGTGTGGGTTGCGTGGTCGGTTAACTGCTGGGTTGTGTGGTTGGTGAACTGTTTGGTTGAGTGTGTGGTTGGCTGCTTGACTGGGTGACTGGTTGGCTGCTTGGCTGGGTGACTGCGTCCAGGTAGGCTGGCTTAAGCGCGTCAGTGGTGACGGCTTTCTCACTTCCGTTGACGAGAATGACGTAGACCTTGTCATCTACACGTCGCAAGACCTGGTGTGGGCCTGTGTATGGAGGCTGGAGAGGCTTACGCACAGTGTCGTTGCGCAAGAAGACGTGCGTGCAGGAGTCCAGCTTGTTGTGCTTGAACGGCCGGTAGTTGGAATGATTGGAGGCTGGCGTGGCGTGAATGCCTCTGAAGAGTGCTCTGAGCCTTTCCACAAAAGCCTGTGGATCGGCGGTGAGGCTGTTGGTAGCGAAGAACTCGCCTGGTAAGCGTAGCGTGGTGCCGTAGAGTATCTCCGCCGGTGTGGCCTCCAGATCCTCCTTCCAGCAGCAGCGCAATCCCAGTAGTGTGATTGGCAGTCGCTCTGGCCATTGCACCTGTGGTTCGCACATGAGCGCTGCCTTGAGCGTTCGGTGAAAGCGTTCGACAATTCCGTTCGCCTGCGGATGGTACGGAGTCGTGTGCACATGCTGCGAGCCGGCCATGTGTGCCAGTGAGCTGAAGAGGGCAGACTCGAACTGGGTGCCTTGATCTGTGGTGATCGTGAGGGGCAGCCGTACTGCGCGATCCAGTGCGCAACCAATGCTGAGGCTACGGTGTCAGCCCTGATGTTCGAGAGTGGCACTGCCACGGGCCACCTGGTGAAGCGGTCGATTATGGTGAGGCAGTACCTCAGCTCTCCCACCTGCGGCAGGATGATGATGTCCATGTGTATATGCTCGAACCTGTTGTCGGGCACATTAAAAGAAGCGAGTGCGGCGCGATTGTGCCGGCCGACCTTGGCACGCTGGCAGCGCTCGCAGCTCTGGGCCCAGCGGGCGGCGTCCTTCCGTATGCCTGGCCAGACGAATTTATGCGCTAGCTGCTTAGCGGTGGATCTCGGACTCGGGTGTGCTGGCGTGTGAATGGCGTGGAAGGCCTTGCGTCGCAAGGTGCTGGGCAGATAGGGCCTGACGATGCCGTCCATCACGCTGCAGGCGATGTCGGCGTCTTCGATTGAGAGTGTCTGCAAGTTTAACAGGCCCTTGTCCATCAGGTGCGGTAGCTCCTCATCCTGCTGCTGAGCGGTGTAAATCTTCGATGCTCGGAGTCCGGAGGGCATGGCGATTGCACAAGAGCGCGAGAGTGCGTCAGCGACGACGTTGGCTGCACCCTTGACATGTTCGAGCTTGATGTTGAATTGAAGCAGGTAATCCAGCTGTCTCTGCTGCCGCGGTGAGGCTTTGTGCGAAGGCTGCAGATCCGCGTAGACCAGAGGCTTGTGATCCGTTCGCAGGGTGAAGCAATGTCCCTTCGGGAAACGCTGGAAGTACCTGACTGCTGAGAAAGCCGCTAGCAGCTCCCTGTAGTACGTGCTGTACTTCTACTCGGCCGGTGACAGCTCTCTTGAGAAGAAAGCGACTGGCCGCCAGATGGATCCCTGCTGTTGCTGCAGCGACCCACCGATGTCCGTGCTGGAGGCATCGACCTCGAGGACCAGTGGCTCCTCTGGGACTAAGAAAGTGTTGGTGGTGGCATTGGCGAGAGCCTGTTTGCAAGCTGCGAAGGCGTCCTCGACTGGGAGCGTCCACACCAGCGAGAAGCGTCGCCTACGGCCCTTGCCGGAGAGTAGTTTGTGTAACGGCGCTTGGATGTGAGCTGCTCTCTGTATGCTGCGCCTGAAGTGGTTGATCAAGCCGAGGAAGTGCCGTAGCTGCGTGCTAGTCTCTGGCTTGGGGAAACGCAGAATGGCTTCGACTTTGTGTTTGGGTGGATGGAAGCCCTGAGCGGAGATGGAGTATCCGAGGAAATCCACTCCTGGTTGGCCTATCGAGCACTTGGATAGTTTGATGCTGAGTCCTGCCTTGGCCAGTACCTGAAACAGCGAACGCAAATGCTTCGGATGCTCCTTGTGGTCCCTTGCAGCGACGATGGTATCTCTCTTCTTACTTCTGTTAACTCTATGCTCTATGGAGAGTGCGTGGACTCGAAGTCCACATATTCTCAACAAAATTAATCAATAAAAATAATCGCTATTTATCTAAAATTAAAAATATTTATTAAAAATTATGTAAAAAAATAATTATAATAAAATGTATTTAGAAATTTAAAAATATGCATAAACATAATGCATATAAAACATTAATAAACCAAAATAGTATTGAAAATAAAAATAGAAACAAAATGTTAAAGATAAGTAATAAAATTTATTAGAAAAATACAACATTTTATATTTATAAATAAAAACATAAAATAAGTTATATTGACATATATAATGTTAATCTTCAGTCAGTGTAAACTTATCTATGGAATTTTTTGAAATACAAGAACCATTAAAATAGTTTACAGTTACATTACAATTATAAAAAATATTTTTATTATTCTCTTCTGAATTTTTTAAATATAAACCAAGATCTGGATGATAATCTACTGACCATTTTGGATGAGTTTGCTGATTTACATTAGACATGGAAAGCATATCATCTGCAGAATCTCTCTTTCTTTTATTTAATGTTTTTTCAGTAACATCTTTCAGTTGCTTCAAAACCTCATTATCAGTTGTAGAAGTTAGTAGAATATCACCAGATGTTGTTGCTTGAGGTTGCTTCGAACTTATCAAAGCAGTCGTAGACCTTGATGGCATTACTATAACAGGTGCTGTTTTTTCACTTTGCTTCGCAACCATATTACCACTTGTAGAAGTCAATGGCATCTCACTCGGTGCTGTTGTTTGAGGCTTCTTCGAAAGCATAACATCAGTCGTAGACCTTGATGGCATTTCTTTAATAGATTCTGTTGTTTCAGTTTCCATCAAAACCATATCATCATTCTTAGAAGTTGATGGCATGTTTAAATTCTCATCAACTTTTGATGAAGAAACTTTCGCAGTCACCATAAGTCCATTACTAATTTGTTCACATATCTTTCTCTTATTATTCATTGAATTAGCAATGTAGCCGTATGCAACTGCACCAGACTTCCAGCCTCCATGTCTTTGAAGAGTAGTGAGGCTTCCACCGGCATCCACTAATAATATTGCAGAAGTTCTTCGAAAACTATGTCCAGTGAACAGATGAGGATTTGGTAATTTTAAGTAATTAGCAATCTCTTTAGGAATACTTGCAAATTTATTAATTCCCATCACTTGCTTAAAACATCTTCCATTCCAATATCTGAGAAAAAATCTATCTATAAAACAATCTGTTGGTCTCATTTGAATGTATTTCCAGCAAATGTAAAATAATGGACCGGTGATGGTGAAGGACCGGGGCACATTATTTTTAGTTTTTTCAATTCGAATAAACAATGTGTCTTCATCTTCCAATTTTACAACATCTTTCAAAGTTAGATTGACAAATTCTACTCTGCGTAGTGCACCTGATATTCCAAAAATTAAAACTACCTATAAAGTATTATAAGAATTTGATTATTCATGTTAATTATTGAATTTGAATACAAAAAAGTTCCATTACCTTTTCAGCAAGATATATATTATCTGGTGCTTGATTCAAAAATTTAGAAATATTTTCTTTTGTAAATACTTCAGATTTCTTTAGATCATATCCAACTTGTTGCTTCTTCAAGAAAGTTATCAATCTATGATACGTACTGATATCAATATCAGTACATCATTATATGTACTGATAGTGGCTCTCAGCATTGAGTACGTAGACCATAAAGTCTTTGCTAACTCAGTGAAATAAACAAGCAAAACATCTTCGCAAAATGAATTTGTTCCTTTTTCTCTTCTCCATTTGTTAAAAGTATTATATGCTTGAGTATACAGCCTTCTCGACTTTTCTGGTAACAAATTCAAGGAAACATTCTTGGCTGCTTCTCTTATTGCTTCAAGAAGAATTCCTTCATCACTTAATTCACTATCTGAACCCATCTGAATATTTGCAATTGACATATAATAATAAAAAACTAAATATCAACAAAGGATATCTAATGAAAACACAAAACCAAAAAACCAACCATATATAACAATGCAGCTAAGTAAATACATTTATAAATTGAACATAAACAAAACTGATAAAATAAATAGAAACGAATATAAACTAAATTTATTATTTTATTATAAAATCTATAAAAATTGTGAATCAATCTCGATCGACATACGAATTCAAACGAAAGCTAACCGATATAGAAACGCACAAAGTAAGTCGAATGAAACACTCAAGATGGCGCTGCTACATGATTCAAGGAGTAAACTCGACATTAATTCAAGCGGTATATTCAAATATTGTAAATTAAAATATATTTATAAATCATATTTAACTTTACTGTAATATTTTAAAAATTTATAAAATTTTGGAAAAGCGGCGGGTTTATGTCACACGAGCTATAAAATAGTATACGATACTCGTGACTATAGTGACTATAGTGTCTCGCTGCGCTCGGGCGCTAACCTCACGCCGTGCAAAAAAGAGCCGCTTTAGTCACACGTATCGTAATATACTGTGGCGCCTCTGCCGACGGCAGAGCACTCGGCAGCACCGCCTTTGCGCCTGCGCAAGCCGCGCAAGCAAGTGCTG
>JAWWEQ010051335.1:0-10299 GCA_035583055.1 Torymus tubicola | reverse complement strand
TGTCGCTAGCTAGCGAGCGGTCTATTTTTGCTCTCCCACATTTGTAGCTAAAGTACGACAAAACGAAGAAATATATTATACATTTCACCACTTAGAAAACTTCTCCTTTATTTCACCTATATCTTCATCCTTCGTCCAACAATGTTGAATAGCAAAACTTCTTATGATTGATGGCAATTTTTAAATGTAGCGTTTTTTACTATATTTATATTAATTATGTAGTAAAAATTTGTAGCGTACTAAAATAAAAAATTATCCGGACTCCCGATTCTATACGAATGCGTAGGCGTGTGGTACGGTGTGTACAAGACGGTAATAGGGAGTTGGGCGAAAGAGTTGCTCGTTATGAGGTTTTGAAGAACAAAAAACGTAAAGGCTCATGGTATTTTATATAGTACAGAAAATCTCAAAATATGTAGTTAAAATGCAGAAAATCAAAAATAGGTAGTCTATTGTGGTGGTGCGCATGTGTGTAGTATATTATTTATTTACTCAAATTATTAAAATTGTAGCTTTGTTCTTCGAATTTTATACAATCGTTGCCAACGCACATTTTTTTCGATAGCACTTTTTCTTTTTAAGCTAAGAAAATGCACTTTTTCGATTTAAAACTAGTAAAATTAAATTAGGTATTACTCATTTGATTATTATAGTTATGTATTTTTTTATTTTTACTATATAGTAGAGTCAAAATAATAAAATTTTATAGTAGTAGATCTTATATAAACAATTGAATTAATAAATAGCACATTGATATAATGAAAAACTTCCAACATGTAGTTCATATCCATATCTATTATCTGAAAAATATTAAAAATTATATAAAAATATAAATTATATGTTAATCATTTATTTACATAAACAAAAGAATGCAGTTAATTTTAATAAAACGCATTATTGTTATAATTTTTCTTTTACATATTTTATTGTTTTATCACATATTAAATATCTTACACATGAATAATTTAATCGAGAAAAACAAATTAAAATGATTAATTGTCACGTCCAGAACATGACAAAACAGAGATGATTTGTTAACTCGTCAATGACTTACGAAAGTGATCTGTTACATACGCCCACCTTTTCGTGTTAGGGGTGTAAACCTTGCACGAAAACATTAAATACTTATTTTGATCATAAAACGGTATTTTAGTTTAATTCTGTTACTCTAGTACGCATACATTATCATATCCAATTGTTATTACTATAATTATAGAATTCCCACTATCACGATCTACCTAAATCCATAATCAATTTCGTTCTTTCTAATTACCATCATTATAACTTATCACGTTACATTAATCTGACTATTCGCCTTATTCGTGTACAACATTACATTTTTCGCTTATACTATTTAAAATAATTATTTTGGATGTATTTAGTTACTTCCATTTTCACGAACACCATATATCGTTAATGATAGGGCCACTTATATGATAGATATGCATCGTCCATATATGAATGGCCTACCCATTAGGCATTATACAATTGGTTGTGATTTTTATTCTATAGGATAGTACATAATTACACGATTATCTAAAAATATATTTTCTATACTATACAATACATAAATCACTAAACTTTACGTGACAGGATGAACCAATAATATATATCCACCGCAATTGTACCGTCATAAACCTACGACTTCAAATATTGGCGCAGATTTGATATGTTATAAGTATCTATTTCTTGTCCAGTGTTTATGTTACATAAAACAAAAGCATTTTGCCCAATGACTCGAGAGATTTTATAAGGCCCCTCAAACAAATGGAAAAATTTCCTCGTAGTTTTATCGAGTGCATTGGAAAGGTGGCGTACTCTAAGCAACATTAAATCATCTATATTTAAATGTATTTTCGAAACCTTATCTTGCTGCTTTTTTCTGTTTTGGAAACTTTTCAGAATATATATTGGTGTTTTGGGTATGTTACGTTGAGAAATTTTATTAACTTTTGTATTTCGTCTGAGACAGGTTCGCCGAATTGCACTTCTTGCGGGGCGTAGCCCGTACTATGGTGTGTTGTTAGATTAAAAATGCATTCTATTTACGGTAAGAACTCTACCCACTTTGTGTGCTTTTCTGCACAAAATGTGCGAAATATTCGTCCAAGCTCCCGCAAAACGCGCTCTGTGGGGTTTGATTCGGGATGCCGGATAGAACTAAATATTGGTTTTGTATTTTCGCTTTCAAGACGGGTTTTCCACTCGGCAGACGTGAACTGAGTCCCGTTATATCGCTTAATATGCGTTTCGGCTTACCACAACGGGGTTGGGTATATAGTCGTCAAAGATTCGCCTGAGTGTAGCCCTAGTTGTTGCATTTTTCATCGGAAAAAGACATACGTATTTAGAAAAGGCGTCTAACATAACGAAAATGTATTGCATTCCGCCACGTGCGATCGGTAGTGGGCCGTAATAGTCTACCGTTACTAAATCGGATGGTTGTTCCGATGCAATGAGATTAATTCGCCCTCCATAGTGACGGACGGATATTTCACTCTTTGACACATATCGCACGTCGCTATTAACTGCTTAATATCAGACTTCATTCCTTTCCAATAAAAGAATTTTTTCGCGTACGCGTGAGTTTTAAATACGCCAAAATGACCTAACTTTTTGTGTATATTCTGTATTAGTATTTTTTTTATAGTTTTGGGAATAACTATACGCCAGTTATTTGTATTGCGTTCACAATGAAGTAATATTTCCGCATGTATCTGAAAGAATTCATTGTTTTCCTGATTTTTACATTTATTTATTTCATTAAATACTCTTTCATCTTGAGTTTGTAATTCCGCAAGTTTTTTAAAACTAGCTTTTAAGTTATTATCGCTTACTATTTTAATTGCATATACTAACGCGGTTTCTATCTCATAATCATTTTCGATCGGAAGATAGCGTTTAAGTGATGCTATAACGAGAGTATCGTTTTTTTCATCATGGAATTTCCCTGCAGGGTGACGACTGAAAAAGTCTGCAACGATATTTTCCGATCCTCGACAATAGTGAACATCGTAAGTATATTACTGTAATATTAAGCTCCATCTGGCTAAACGCGAGCTTTGATACATTATCGATCCCAGGAAAGTAAAGCCCTTATGGTCGGTGATAATATCAAAACGAGTCCCAATTAAATAATAACGAAATTTATTTACCGAGTAAACGATTGCTAATAATTCTTGCTCAGTAACGGTATTCCGAGTTTCTTGCGATGTGAGGCATCGACTGACAATAGATACGACGCATTCGTTTCCTACTTCATCTAGTTGATATAGGACTCCGCTAATCCCGTGTAAACATGCGTCTGTTTGTACTTTGAATTTCGCGCCAGGTATTACGTGACGAAGCAATACACAGTTCATAAAATTATATTTAAGATTTTTGAAAGCTTCCGCATATTCCTCCGTCCATTCTCATTGAGCGTTTTTCGTTAAAAGTTCTCTTAGTGGGCCTACAAATTCGCTATGTTTAATACTGAATTGTCGATAGAAATTACATACACCCAAAAATTGTTGGAGATGCTTCACGCTTTTCGGCTCCTCAAAGTTGACAAATAATTTTTAAATTATCCGGATCCAGGATTATTCCAGTTGAAGATAGTTGGAAACCGAGAAACAAAATGACTCTTTGGAAAAATTCACATTTTTCAAAACGTAAAGTAAAAGTATTACAAGCTAATTTCGCAAATAACTTTCATAAGACGTACATGTGTCGTGAAAATGAATTTGTGCCAATAAGAATATCGTCAATATATATCTTAAAGCGCGCATGAATGCGATCCCCGATGTTTTTAATCCGAAATCTCTCTTAAAAAAAGTATTGAAGGAAAGTTAAAGCCAAAATAAAACGTTTGGGATTGGTCGAGTCCGATAGACTATAAGCTCGTGATTGGTCAACGCTGAATTTAGCTCGGCGCTTAAGATTTTATCTAATTGGTCCGAAAAAAACCATGACAATTTAAATCGTTTAACAATTAAACTAGTAAAATAGAAATTAAAAGTATATTTTTTGTTAGAATCTGTTTTTACATAATGAAAAGCTGCAAAAATTGTATTTCAGTGGAACCCTAACCTCAAAATTTGTCTTTATTGCAAATAATAAATATAATAACCATTTCTATGTAAAATTGTATAAATCTCAGAATATTAAAAAAAAAAATAAATACAATATAATATTGCAATATTCATTGTGATACATTGTTATACTAAAAAAAGAGCGTGCGAAGCGCGCATGATCATGCTAGTCAAATAAAAATGCGGTATATGGCCGATAGTCCTCGTGTAACATTCCTTGCTAATATCCATGGCTTAAATCCAATTTTGAAAATATTCTAGCGTCATCAAACTTTTGCAATAAATCATTAATCAGTGGGGGCGACGCATGATCGTCTTCAATGACAGCATTTAAATGTTTAGCATCTAGGTATACGCGAACTCTATCGTCGGTTTTACGAATGATCCTTAAAGGATTACAAAACGGACTAATTAATCTCTGAATAATGCCTGCCTTCAGCATCTCCTCGATTTCTTTGCGTACCGTCTCTTTAAGTGCCATTGGTACTGGATATGATTTTTTAACTACTGGATTATTTTTTGTCAGTTTTATTTTATGTTGGTATCCCGTCGCGCATCCTATCCTATCCGAGAATATTTGTTTATACTCTTCAAGTAATTCATAAAATTGTTGTTTTTGTTCATGATTCAGCCCTATTAGTTAAGACGCGGTCGTTCGGAATTTTTCAGACAAAGATTGTTCATTACATTCTGAATTAATTACGATTTCTTCATTCTTTGTTAACATATCATTACATACTATTTGATTAATACACTGTTAGAAAACTTCCATATATATAGATATACTGTGTTTACATTTAGAGTTTCCAAATGTACACATTGTATATCTATATATATGGAAGTTTTCTGACAGTGTATAGATTACATCATTTTTATCGTTTACACTATTCTCTACCGTTATCTTGTCGTCATTTTGATTCTGTCTTATTTCATTCTCGTTTCTCTCACATACATTATTCGTTTCATTATTCATAAAGTTAATATTTTGATTTTCATTGATATTTACATTTTTAATTTCATTATTTTTATTCACATAAGTATTCGTTTCATAAATTTCCTTATTGTCCTTACAATTTATTAATCTATATTCATTAGACTTTATCACATGTATATATGTGACGTTCTCTTCATCAGAATACATGACTTTGTCTGACCTACCCCGATCGAATAGGACTGAATCATGTCTAAGACTTAAATTCGCGACAAATATTTTTCCTTTTGAATAATCTAGTATTAATCCGTGTGTGCCCAGTGCCATTCATTTCCTAATATTACATCGGTAGTTAAATGCGGTATTACGAGAAAAGTATGTGCATTACTATAACTATCGATTCGAAAATCTAAATAAAGTTGTCTTTTTACAACAGCGGATTTTTTACCGATAGCTGTAGAAATCATCATATTTGTAACTGGCAACTAAGTTATTTTAGCATCATGTTGTTTTAATTTATTATAGAATTCTTCAGCTATGCATGTAATTTAGCTGTCTGAATCAATTAATGCCCATACTTTCTCGCCATTATAATGTGTATCAAAACATGTGGGCTACAGGGTATCTTTCTAATAGTTTGATTTGACCGATCCTCGCGTTTATTAATATCATAGTTCAACTCGGACATAATATCAGCGCAATTGGGTGTATTTTGAACCGGTATTACATTTTGATTCTGCGAGGCTTGGTTTGAATTTTGGGTATTATTGAAACTTGGCGGAGGATATCTAGTATCTGGTAATGTAATTTGTGAAGTATTCTGATTATGACAATTTTGACTTTGTTGATGTGTAAAGTTATTCGAGTGTCTATACCTATTATTTTGTCTTCCTCGCGTGTTATTATATTTGTACCCTAATTGTGTATGTTTCGGATCATGAGCTATTTGTGTATTCATATAACCTACATGGGCAGTTTGTTGACGTTGCGTCGGACCGTTTAATACCATTGACCTGCGTGGATTATTTTTCTCTCGCTCGGATTCGGCGGCGTCTAATTGTGCTAGAGCTTGGGCGACTGCTGTAGAAGAACTTAAATTTACAGCTATGAATGATTTTTTTTATCCAATGAGGAAATTGCTGTACTATCTGATAATTTATTTCATATTCCGTTAATTTAGGAATAATTTGCTTCTTTAAGTTGCCGGTAATATGTTTGCATTTTTTCCTCATTGGGTAAATATCTACGTTCTTGCCAACTATTCTTTATTTTTGCTTGAAGGGGTATTGAATAACATTTCTCTAGAAATTCCTCATTTATATTATTCAAAATTTGGCCGATATTTAATTCCGCGGGCTCACCACGATTTACCCGTTGATCTGGTTCATTTTTCTGCTGCTGTCGCTGTTGATGTTGACGGATTTCGTCGAACTCGCGTTGACGCGCCTGCCTCTAAGGCCGCTTGAAGAGTGTTGATTCTTTCTCGCTGTTGGTTCATCGTTTCACGCAAAGTTTCCGCATCTCGGTTGTCATCCGGATCTCGTCACAATAAGATATTTCTCCTTATTTTCCATACATTATCAATTTTTTCGTGCCTTTAGTTGAGCGTCATTGTAATATTTCATATATTTAACATTATTATATACTACATTTAAATTGAAGAAATATGAGAATCATTATTGTGACGAAATTCGACAGGGAAGAAACGTACACAAAACACACAGAAATGAATATAATATGACTTAAGCTCAAGTCGGATAATCGAATATCCGTTTATTATTCAAATATATAACTTTTGAACAATTACAATTACTAAAAATCTCAGTCTGCGCAAATCTAATTACCTAACTAGGCTGAGTCTATTTGATTATTCCATCTAACGTCGTGATATTACAATTACATATTTGTTTATATTAAACTTACATCAATCTATAGCGTATGCCATTTTCGTTTTACTGAATCTCTGACCCACACAGTTGACACGTAACTCGGTTCTCTATGGTCGATCCTTACTTCAATTTAATGATACAGGTCCATATCTGATAAAGCTTGCTTGAAGTCACCTTGGCCAAAGATTTCGAATTTGTGATTGCTTATTTTGTATATTTGGTATCATCGACGAAGAGCGGTAGAGTATATACATGTGTTCACTGTGCGAGCCGCCGACAGAGAGAGAGAGAGGGCTTCTATGGCGTGTCTGTGGCTTAAATATTTACACAAAATCTGATGTTATCTATAAAATAATCTGATTTTCTCATTCTTGTCGCTAGTGCAGTAATTTCGGCGCGACTTACGAAAGTGATCTGTTACAAAATTAAAGTTCATTCAGTTATATTTATATATATGTACAAATCAAAATCTCAATTTTATGAATTTTATTAATCAGGTAAAGGAAATAATCTTTCAATAGTGACTAATAACTATTTACTATATTTTTTTTTTTTTTTTTGTAATATATTCTGTCGATTGTTGAGGGAAATGTATTGAAGTTTTAAAATCAAACTCAACATATTTTAGCGACGTTTCGTCAGCATCATTCGCTGACCTCTTCAGGCTTTATTAAAAACACAATACAAAATTAGTTATTAGATAACTTTTACAAAAAATTTTCACAATATCAGTCAAAAACCCAAAAAATTTTACCTGCTCTTAAACTTTCAGACCAAAACATTAATTTTTTCAGTCAATGTTAATGAAAACATATCCGTTTGTTCCTTATATACTAGTTCCACTGTTTAAAAAATTTGTCAGTTCCGACGTTTGTTTATTTTCGCTATTACAAGGGTTTAATAGACGTAATAACGGTTTATAACAATGATTAAGTGTTTGAACGTCTTCTTTTCTATTAATGCTGTTTTCAATTAAACCTATATATAACAGTACGGATGTACGACGCGTATATCCACAATTGAAAAAAATATTTACTACTTAAATTCTTAAAATTATTTTATCAATGCTTGAGCCTATAGGCTATTACATAATTATGAATTTAAGAGAAAAGACTCAATTGTTACATTGATACACGGCAAACCACGCAACACTTTTTTATATTATTTAACGTGGTCCTGTTTAACTACAAGGCATAATAATAAGCTATGTAACTATTATCGCTAATACGTAATCCATTATATCTTCATTTCGTCTATCTAGTTATAACTGTGTATAGTTACATAAAAGTAATAATAGCGTATGTGAGCCTTAAACCAAATTAAAAAAAAAACTAATTATCGTAAGATTAATGAATACTCTTATGTATACGAGATAATCTATAATAAATGTAGACTTAAGAAGGTTACAATATTAATTCATACTCTCTTTATCTTCTGCTTTACATTATAAAGTATATGAGAAAACCGTGGAGAAACATCTTTGTGACAATAGTCAAATCTTTTAAGAAAATGAAAATAGAAAAAAAGAACTTTTATTCATTTTTTGTTGAGTTTTCAAAATGTTTTTAAAAATTGTTACAGTTGATCATGCGAAGGATATAACCATACTCTCAAAGTCGGGGCTATCAATTTCTACACTGAGAAAAATTCGGGGTCACTGCTGTACTACGTAGTACGATCAACGCGTTCCTAAAAGTGCGGATAGAGTCGTCCTTTGTTTTGGTACGGCAGATGCCCTCTATACGGGGTAACTATTCTCCTAATTTTTCGCTGCGCGGTTTTAGGACAGCAGCGCTCTTAAATTCGGTAGAGCTGTTGCGCGAATCACACGAGGCATCTGCTGCAAGTGTTAAGTACACCAGTGCCCTCAAATTTTTCTCAGTTACAGTTTGTGTATTTTTGTCTTTCCGATCGATTTTATTCTCTTATAACTCTTTAGTTTCAGAGGTTTAAAGGAGAACACGTTTTTGCCATTTACTTATCATTTCACTCTTCAAAAAAAACGTGTCACAACGATGTTTATCATTTTACACGATTTTTTGAAACTATTTTGTTACATAAGAAAAGAATGTCCATAATATGTATTTTTAAAGAAAATTTTGACCCGTTTTAAGGCCACCTTAAGTGTAAATTTTTGTGGATTTTCCCATACAGTTACATTTATTTAGATGTATTTTTCGGTTACCTGTTTAAATTAGTTCTTGCGTGACCAATACTGAAGCATTGATGTCGTTAACATTATTTGACTTTTAATTACAAATTCAAGCAATAGAGCTACTATTGATATCGAATAACCTATAATTAAAACTGCAAACTGTACAAGAGAACTTTTATCAGTAAGAAGAAATGAATCTTTTATCTCGTCAATTTTTGATATAGTTGCTTCTCGATCCTTCCATGTATTCGAAATTCCAGACTCGATTAGTTGTTGCAGAAGCTTATCGATTTCTCGAGCGAATGGCGATGCTTTTTCATACCCAAACGCTGCTTTCTCTGGAAAAAATAATACTTTCGTAATTTGCAACGACCTTGTGTTCTTTTTTGCCATCCTGTTTCTTATTTCTTGTTCAGCAGTGAATCTGTAAGCCAAACACAATCTATTTTTATGCCTTTCAATCATATCCAAACATTCCGGTTGACTGGTACGAATAGCTTTCCTGTCACGAAGAATATTCGGTATGTTTTCTTCTTCGACATGTAGACGAAGAGTATAAATAGGTAATTTCGATTGTACTACATCATCAACTGTATTGAATTCAACATTACTATATAGTAATTTAATACTTGTTAGTTCCGAGATAATATCAGTTACTTCGACTATTGATAGCAGAACAGCTGTGATAAAAATAATCCTTTCGAATGCTTTGTATGGTTGTAAAATGGATTTACCCAAAATGATTTGAATAATGTTAAAGATACTCCATTGTTTTTTTGGAAATCGAAAGATGATTGCAATAAGATGAAAAGCAATTGTACTAATAACTATAAATAGAGCATTGACAATGGTATTGTAGGATAAAGTTATTTTCTTGGTAGGTATGATTGGTGCCACTAGCACGGAATACGAATCATGTATGTGTCTGCCGATTAAAAATTCTCTGCCATACATACTTGATATCACTGGTAATGTTACAGATGTCATGTGTAGTTCATTCTGTTCTAATTTAGAAAATGTAGCATTGAACAAGGTATAAGTATTAGAAATCGTTGATGTATTAAACGCAAATGTCATGCTAAAATTTAACTTTTTAGATATAGTTTTTAAAAATTTATCACTGTAATCAGAATTATACCTACTTATTTTGTGATTTCTGCGGATAACAATACTAAAGCGATCAAAAGTAGGGAATTTCAGAGAATAATTATTCATGTTATTGAGTTTATTAGGGAACAAAGTAGTATGGTG